>RCUC01117464.1:0-51984 GCA_003697995.1 Taxidea taxus jeffersonii
ATAACAGAATGGCTACTGCCTTAAAATGAGGTTACTTTGGCCCTTCACATACAATGGAATATTATCCAGCCTTCAAAAAGAAGGAAATTCTGCAATATCCAAAATGAAATGTAATGCTCGGAGTTGCGAGAATTCCCCAAAGAGGCCACCAGAGACGTGAGTCAAAGCCAAGCCGCAAGGGTCATTTATTGCAGGTTCGAACCTGGTCCTCTGCGCACTCGCAAGCAGTGACGCCGAAAGGCCCCGAGGTGAGTAAATGCAAGGTTTTTATAGGCATGTACAAACAAGGTAGAGTGGGACTGATCGGTTGACATTTGAAAAGGGTATTTGGCATAACCTGATTGGTCTCAGGGAGCGCGCGCTTTAGCAAGCAGGAAGTACAGAAGCAGAACTGGCGGTTAACAACAGGGAATTGGCTACTTTGTCCAGGGGATATTTTTGAAAGTTGTTTGTACCAGGGTGGGAAAGTTGTGGTTGCTGTTGCTCTACTGATTACCAGGGTGGGAGTTGTGGTTGCTGTTGCTCTACTGATTACCAGGGTGGGCCAGGGCGGTTAAAGTTGCAGGGAGCGGCCAGAGCAGTTTGGGCCTTGATAAGCAGACTGGACACTCACAGTTTAATGTAAACAACAAAATGGCTACTGCCTCAAAATGGAGTTACTTTGGCCCTTCAAAAAAACCTGGAAAACATGTTAAGTAAAGTAAGCCTACAAAAGCAAGTCTCACAAAAAGACAGACACTTTATGATTCTATTTAACTGAAGTACCTAAAATAGTCAAATTCACAGAAGCAAAGAGTTGAATGTTGGGTGCCAGGGCTTGAGGGGAGAGGAAATAGAGAGTTCCTAATCAGCAGACATAAAGTTTCAGTCAAGCAAAATGAATAAGCTCTGGAGATAAGCTGTACAACATTGTGCATACTATAGATATCAATACCATATTGTACAACTTAAAATGTGTTAAGAGGGAAGATCACATGGTAAGCCCCTACCATAATAAAAAAAATTAAGGAAGAAAAGAAAGAAAGAAGGCAAAGTTTATGAAGGAGAAGCTGATGGGTTATTTACAAGGAAAAAGCAAATGGTTGAGTCCTGCTGTCTGGCAGAAGCATGGGGAAGACCAGCAGGGCTCATGTGGAAATGTTGAAGGGGAGCTGACATTTAGAGTCCCCTCCAGTGCACAAATACCAAATACTTCAAATGCTATGTGCTCTTGAGTAACTTTGGCTGATCACTCAGAACCTACAGTGGTTTGTCAAGACGGTCTCTTTAAATTCAGCTCTGGGTTCTCCCTAAGAGCCTTGCCTATTCCTACTGAAGGACTGAAGGTTTCTTTTCTTCTTACTTCAAGCTGGCAGGAATGATCTTTTGCAATGCAGGAAAAGAGGGTCAGGAGGAGAAGTGCTTATTCCTGCCTTCTCTTTGACTCTGTTTTCAAAGGAAGGAAACAAATAGATAGGATAAAATGGGCCCAGGGTAGAAGCAAAAGATTTATATTTTAATGGAGTAGATTTTAAATAGCTTCCTAAAATAAGAACTGGTTGTGCCATATCTAGGTTACAAAGTTCATGTGTTTTAAGGAGACTATTTTAAAAGCTATAGCCACCTGAAAATGTGACCAGAAAGGAATATATTTCACAGTCGCCAAAGACTCTATCATCTTTTGCCTTTTTTCTGCATTTAGCTAGAAGGCATATATTTATTTCTGAAGCTTCAGGGGTGGTGCAACACCCCATCCCCACCCCAACAGCAATACCTGGAGAGTGGATGAGCATAGAACAGACAGTTAATTTATATTTTGTGTGGTTTGCTTCCTCAGAAAAATGGGAAACATGTACCATGCTTTCTTAGGTCACACCTGCTTGATTTTTCCATCAGTCTAAGCTGACTATGGATCCAGCAACAAACCAGAGATACACCGAGACAATTAAGAACAATGCACTGGTTTGGAAATATGGACAAAACATCAAAAGAAAGAATGGTTGTATTGAGTGGACACAGGATTCAAACCCAGCACAGGCAGATGTCATTTCTGTGTGAGCTAGGTCATTCCTTCCAATTCCCTGACTCTTTCTGTGAGGTTCCCGACCACCCTATCAAAGCTAAACCAGCTGCTGGAGCTGCTGTGAACTGGAACTAAACCAGATGCTCTAGGAAAGGCCTACCCCATCTTATACCTTTCCTTGTCACGGGTCACCTGGAGTGATTTCTACCATCTCGCTTATGTGTTTAAATTACCAGTACTTTCTTTGCTTCCTTACCCATCTTCTTTCCAGCTTTCTTTTTTACTGATAAGTTTTCTTTGTTCCCATATTATTCCAGCTGGTTTGGAAGTTATGCATCCTCTTTTTACTTTTTGTGAGATTACTCTTAACTGTTTAACACGATTATTTAACATAGTTGAAAGTTAATAGATATCTCTATTCTGGCCATAGAATCAGGACTCTCAGAGTCTCTTCACTGTAAATTCTTGTCATCTTCTATATTTATTGTTTCCCAATATTTAGTTCTATTGCCTTTTTAAAATGTACTGAGTTCAGCTTTTAATGTTATTATTTATAATTAATACTTATTTGGATTTGCCAAGATGTATGGAGTTTTTATTCGTCATTCTTTTCAGTATTCTACTCTTCCCCTTTTGGATTAATTTCCTTTTTGCTAAAGTTCAAGCTTTAGTTATTCTTTCCTTTAAGTGCAGATTTTAAACTATTACTTATACTTTAAGAATCTCTGAAAATATTGCCTGAAAACATTGCTTGTTTCCAGTAGTTATTTCCTCTCAACACTTTTAAAGTATGGTTCCATTTTTTCTTGAATCTCTAGTTGTTGACAGAGGAGCCACAGTCCTTCGTAGACCACTTAGCTGCCTCTTGTTTATTCTTCCCAATCTGTCAAGTATCTCAGTGGCTTTTGTGATTTTTCTCTAATTTTTGCTTTTGAAGTTCAGAAAATCTACTATAACATATCTAGGTATGCATTTGTCTTTATTTTGCTCAGGACTTAGTGTGTTTGAACACTTATATATTTATTTCAAATGTTCTCTCTTCCCATTATTTCAATTTTTTCCTTCTAGGATCTCTTTTAGATCTTAAATCTCATACTTAGGATGGAAATTTTCCATTTGTGTTGTCTGCTCTTGTTTACATAATTTATTTCTTACTATGCTTTGTAATTGCTTTACTGTGAACTCATCCTCACTGGAGATTATGTTCTGTGAAGTCTATACCATAGAGCATAGAAGATTCCTTTAGGTTTGCTTTGTGTCTACTCTGCCACAGCCTCACAGGTTTCACCTCCACCAACACCAACATTGTTGCAGAAAATAATCAGACTGGTGAGAAACCAAGCAACACTCAGAGAAGTAGGAGAACTCAGGTTTATTTTACATCAGAGGACTCAGAAGAGCTCATGTTCAAAATTCTGGGGATAAGGCAGTGGAATTATAGAACTTTTTATGGGGGAGTGCAGGGGGTCAGGTTTCAAGGGCTATGCTGACTGCTGGTAAGTGAGTTTAAGCTGGAGGGGATGAGGGCTTGCAGAAGCAGAAATGGCTGGTTATCTCTTGCTCCCAGCAGGGCTTCTGGTTATCTCTAGCTTATTGTTAGTAACTTCCCATTTTTGAGGGGCCTGCCTGCCTGGGGCTGCTCTGGGTAATTTTTTTCTCTTCAACACCACTGACCTCTAACTGTACTACCACCTCCACCACATTTACCTTCACCTTCATCACCACTTCCACCTCCACCTCTACCATCACCACCACCTTCACCTCCATCAACACTATTACCTCCACTTCCATCACCACCACTACCCCCACCACCACCACTTCCATCTCCACCACTTGTCCTACCTCTACCACAACCAATACTTCAAACACTCCCACTTTTACCAACATCTCCACCAACAAAACTACCACCTTCACAATCACTGATGTAGAAAAAATGTTAAGGTTTGGAGCCAACAGCCAAGAAAGAATTCTTGAGATGTCTTGTGATTTTATTAAAGCACAGGGACAGGACCTGTGGATAGAAATAGTTGTACTGGTGTCATGAGGAGTGGCTGATTATATACTTTCAAGTTGGGAGGAGGAATAGGAATAGCATAAGTCTCTAAGGAATTTTGGAAGCAAGGTTTCCCACACCTTGAGGGGGCTAGCTATTGTTAAGAATGTCATTTATTACAGTCTAATAAAACCTTAGTCATGAGACTTTTCAGATGTATATCAGTAGGCCATATACTTAGAAGATGATTGCCAACATATATCTTGAGGGCTAGACATAAAAGAAGTTTCCAAAGGTTTTTTATATGTTAAAAAAGGACTTATAGGATCCTGGAGTGGGGAGGGTGGGATAATGTTAAGCTAGGATTGTCTTTTGCCCTTAGAAAAGTATTAACATTGAGTCAGCTGAGTTCCTAGAGGAATGTCATTATTTGTTTCAAGGACTTGTCAGTGGGCTGTAAGTAGTAAAGAAATTTAATTTTCTCTTGCCTTTTTTTCCTACATCAAGATATACATATTTCTACAATATGATATTAAACTAAAATAGCTTTCTTCTTAGTTTCATGAGGAATATAGAGTAGATGACAAATACCCCTATAACCTAGATTGAGGTGCTAAGGCAACAATGCTGAATTTACTAAGTGATTTTAAAACCAGTCCTGCCAGGAAAAATTTCTGAAAGAGGTTTTATCCCTCTTATCTTATGCCAAGTGAGAGGGGCCTCAAGGAGAGTGCATAGCATGTGCCTTCTGGAGTCTGAGAGTAAGAGTAGTTACATAAGAGAGAGGCTGTGCCTTCAAAAGCCAGAGGCCATGGAAAGAATGACATTTCACTGGGGAAGCAGCTCTACTGTCCCAATGTGCACATTTCCCAGGGACTAGGTAAATCAACCTGAAGTCACTTGAAGGACACTTCACTGAAGAAGACCACAGGTGTGGGGGTGAAATGATGTAGAAAAGGAGGATGAAGAGGTAGCTAAGAAGCCTAGAGGACAAAGAATTGAAAGTGGCCAGCTTGTGGAAACAAATCCTGCATTACAAGATGCTCTAAGAATTCGCAAAATAATAATCCACAGAGTCTCCATGAGAGAGTCAGCAGGGGATCTAATCACCTAGAAGGCTCAACACCAAAATGATAAATGCAGTAAAGCCTTTTCCATTTGCCCCAGGCACCACCCTGAATGGAACAGAAATGGAGTTTGCAAAAAAGGAGATGCCCCTGGCCCATGCTGCAGACTTCCAAGGCTCAAGCAAATATGAGCTTTAACCTGTGTTCACAAAGTTGATTCCTACACAGGACTGGACATTTTAGTTGCTAAAATAAAGCTGTTCTGGGTATGGGGAGAGGACATACCATGACATACCACTGTTTCCAGCAACAGAAATGTGTGAACAGTGAAATGTTCAGACTAAATCATGAGAATAGTAGATAAAAGAGTCAGTCATCATCGACAAGTCAAAAGGCATTGTCTCTCCTCAGAAACACACTTGATAAATTAGATGTGGGTTTTTTTTCCTTTTGGGGATTACACAAAGAATATTGATCAGAATTCCTATATTCAGAATCTTCTTTCAATCAACAGTGGAAATGGGGTACATCTATATACACTGAGTTGCTTGTTTTATGCATCCCAGTTATCAATAATAATTAAAATGTAAATCAATCAGAAGGAAAACTGAATTACTTTTCTAATCTCTCTAAACAAATGGCATTACAAAATTGTAATCAAAGAGCACATAGTCAAATAATGCAGGACACGAGTGTAATACATGTATGACAGGAAGTTAATGAAAATATATTTACTAAATTTTGTGATATTTTTCAGCTTATTAAAACTTTTAATTTTCCCAATATTTATTTTCTTATTATAAATATTCTCTTTTATACCTATTTTTGTATTTGTGATTGTCTATTCTTTTTGTTAATGAGGGTCACAAAACTCATATGAAGTTCAGGCTCCTAGAAAATCCATCCTGAATAAAAATCTGTTGCAATATAAAGTATTATACATTTTAAAATAAAGAAAAAGTTGCTACTCAATGGAAGAACATGCTGAGCAAGAATTCATCAAAACATTTCCAACCTTCTGGGCCAACGGGTAGGCATTGACCCTTAGCCCTTGGCAGAAAAAACTTGCATCCTGGGCATTGTTGTATGATAGATGACATCTTTCATATTACAGATCCATCAGGGTAGCTGCATATGGGTTAAGTTATTATACTAATTCTTCACACCCAGTCATTCACATACTGAGCTACAATACAATTTTATCTAGTGCTTTAATTAGAAATTGATAGCTACCTTCTTTTCTTGTAAAATCAGCACTTAAAAAAATAAAAACAAAGTTAATTAAAATGAACAAAATGATTTAATATATAAAAGGTGAGGATGCAAAGAGTTTTTTTTCAGTTCCCCTTGACTTTTTTCATTTTCTTTGTCATACTGCTGCCAGAACTAGAACCACTTAATAAACTCCTGTATCATTTTCCCATGTAGAGTTGAAGGTAGTTTTTTTCATCATAGTACACGGTGTACATATGTAGTACATACTCTGTACTAGTGGCCTGTAGTAACCCCACTTCAAAAGGCAAAAACAATTGAATACAATAGCCAAGAAAGATATGGAAGCAACCTAAGTGTCCATCAATAGAAAAATGGATAAGGAAGATGCTAATATAAAGAAAAATACTATATGATTTCACTCAAAGTGGAATCTTCTAAAAAAATGAATGAACAAACAAAAAGCAGAATCAAACCTACAAATACAGAGAACAAACTGAGTGTTGCCAGAGGGGAAGGAGAGCAGTGGGGTAGGCAAAATGGGTGAAGGGGGGTAGGAGATTCAGGTTTCCAGGTATGATTCTTATAATCATTATAGACAGAAGACAGAAAAATTCTGACTCTCTTTCTATTATCCCTATACATTTATGCCATCACCTTATATCTAACCCCAGGAAACGACTAATCTAGTCTTTAGTTATCTATTTTTCTTCCATAACACTGTATGAATAAAATAATATAATTAACAATATTTCAAAACTACTTCTTTCACTTAGGACAATGCATTTTAAAAATTCTTTCATGGTATAATCAGTAGTTCATTCTTTTTATTGGTGAGTAGTATCTCTGTGTGAATATACCACAAATGCTATAAATATTCACAAAAAAGATTTCCTGTGAACATAACTTTTCATTTCTCTAAGATAAGTACCTAGAAGTGGAACTGTTTGGGTCATCTTAAAAGTGTATGTTTAACTTAAAAATTTTTATTAGACTTTATTTTTAGCACAGTATTAGGCTCATAGCAAAATTAAGCAGAAAGTGCAGAGATTTCCCATATCCCCCTGATTTCACATTTGGACAGCTTCCATTTTATGAATATAATGATAAACCTATATTTTCATATTCTTATCACTCCAAGTCCAAGTCCTTAGTTTTTTTTTAAATTATGATGAGTTAGCCACTGTATAGTACATCATTAGTTTTTGATGTAATGTTCAATGATTGATTAGCTGTGTGTAACACCCACTGCTCATCACACTTGCCCTCCTCAATACCCATCACCTGGTTACCCCCTCCAATGACTCTCTCCCCTCTGAAACTCTCAGTTTGTTTCCCAGAGTCCATAGTCTCTCATGGTTCATCTCCCTCTTTGACTTCTCCCCCTTCAGTTTTCCCTCCCTTTCCTTATGCTCCCTTGCTATTCTTTATGTTCCATATATGAGTGAAACCGTATGGTAATTGTATTTCTCTGTTTGTCTATTTTGCCTAGCATAATCCCCTCCAGTTCCATCAATGTCAATGCAAATGGTGAATATTCATCCTTTCTGATGGCTGAGTAATATTCCATTGTATATGTACCACATCATTTTTATCTATTCATCTGTTGAAGGGCATCCCCACTCCCTCCACAGTTTGGCTATTGTGGACATTGCTGCTAATAACATTGGGGTACATGTGCCCCTTTTTCCAATACATCTGTATCCTTTGGGTAAATACTTAGCAGTGTAATTCCTTGGTTGTAGGGTAGCTCTATTTTGAACATCTTGAGGAACATCCATACTGTTTTCCAAACTGGCTGTACCAACTTGCATTCCCAACAGTGTGAGAGGGTTCCCCTTTCTCCACATTCTCAGCAACACTTGTTGTTTCCTGTTTTGTTAATTTTTGCCATTCTAAATGGTGTAAGGTAGTATCTCACTGTGGTTTTGATTTGTAGGATGAGGATTTTTTTGTGTGTGTTCTGTTAGCCATTTATATGTCTTCTTTGGAGAAGTGTCTCTTCATGTTTCTTCTCATTTTTTTTGAGTGGATTATTTGTTTTTTGAGTGTTGAGTTTGAGAAGTTCTTTATAGATCTTGGATACCAGCCCTTTTTCTATAATATCATTTGCAAATACCTTCTCGCATTCCACATGTTGCCTCTTAGTTTTGTTGCCTGTTTCCTTTGCTGTGCTTGTGTTCTGCCCATGTTCTCCTCTAGTATTTTGATGGATTCCTGTCTCACATTGAAGTCTTTCATCCATTTAGATTTTATCTTTGTTTATATGGTGTAAGAGAATGGTCCAGGTTCATTCTTTGGTATGTAGCTGTCTAATTTTCCCAACACCACTTATTGAAGAGACTGTCTTTTTTCAACTGGATATTTTTTCCCAATTTGTCAAAGATTAGTTGACCATAGAGTTGAGGGTCCATTTCTGGGCTTTTTATTCTGTTCCATTGGTCTATGTGTCTGTTTTTGTTCCAATACGATTCTGCCTTGGGGTTCACAGCTTGAAGTCAGGCATTGTGATGCCCTCAGTTTTGTTTTTCTTTTTCCACATTCCCTTGATGTTTAAGGGTCTTTTCTGGTTCCATGCAAATCATAAGATTGTTTGTTCCAGCCCCTTGAAAAATGCCAATGGATTTTAATAGGGATGGCATTGAAATTGTAGATTGCTCTAGGCAGGATAGACATTTTAACAATGTTTATTCTTCTAATCCATGAGCATGGAATGCTTTACCATCTTTTTGTGTCTTCCTCTATTTCTTTCATAAGCGTTCTGAGGTTCCTAGAATACAAATCCTTTACCTCTTTGGTTGGGTTTATTCCTGGTATCTTCTGGGGTCTGATGCTATTGTAAATGGAATCAATTCCTTAATTTTTCTTTCTATGGTTATATTGTTAGTACATAGAAAAGCAACTGATTTCTGTGCATTGATTTTTGTATCCTACTACATTGCTGAATTACTGTATGAGCTCTAGTAATTTGGGGGTGGAGTCTTTTGGGTTTTCCACATAAAGTATCATGTCCTCTGGAAAGAGAGACAGTTTGAAATCTTCTTTACCAATCTGGACACTTTTTATTTCTTTTTGTTGTCTGATTGCTGATGCTAGGACTTCTAGCACTATGTTGAACAATAGTGGTGAGAGTGGGCATCACTGTCATATTCCTAACTCTAAGGGGAAAGCTCTCAGCTTTTTCCCATTGAGAATGATATTCACTGTGGGCTTTTCATAGATGATTTTTATGTTATTGAGGTATGTCCCTCTATCCCTACACTACAAAGAGTTTTGATCAGGAAAGGATATTGTATTTTGTCAAATGCTTTTTCTGTATTGATAGAGAGGATTATATGATTCTTGTCTTTTCCTTTATTAATGTGCTCTATCACGTTGATTGATTTGGGAGTGTTGAACCAGCCTTGCATCCCAGGAATAAATCCGACTTAGTCGTGGTGAATAAACTTTTTAATGTACTGTTGGATCCTATTGTCTAGTATCTTGGTGAGAATTTTGGGATCCATGTTCATCAGGGAAATTGGTCTGTAATTCTCTTTTCTGATGGGGTCTTTGCCTGGTTTTAGGTTCAGGGTAATGCTAGCCTCATAGAACAAGTTTGGAAGTTTTCCTTCTATTTCTATTTTTTGAAACAGCTTCAGTAGAATAAATATGATTTCTTCTTTAAATGTTTGGTAGAATTCCCCTGAGAAGCTATCTGGCCCTGGATTCTGTTTTTTTGGGGAAGTTTTTTATTACTACTTCAGTTTTGTTACTGGTAATGGGTCTGTTCTGATTGTCTATTTCTTCCTATTTCAGACTTGGTAATTTATAAGTTTCCAGGAATGCAAGCATTTCTTCCAGGTTGCTTAATTTTTTCACATAATGTTGTTGGTAATAATTTCTAATAATTGTTTCTATTTCCTTGGTGTTACTTGTTATCTCTCCCTTTTCATTCATGATTTTATTAAGTTGGGTCCTTTCTCTTTTCCTTTGGATAGTCTGGCCAGAGGTTTATTGATCTTATTAATTCTTTTGAATAACCAGCTTCTAGTTTCATTGACATGTTCTACTGTTTTTCTAGTTTCCATTTCATTGATCTCTGCTCTAATCTTTATTTTTTCTCTTTTTCTGCTTGGTTAAGATTTTATTTGTTGTTTTTTCTCCGGGTCTTTAGGTGTAAACTTAGCTTGTGCATTACCCCAAGTCCATAGTTACATTAAGGTTCATTCTTGGTGTTTGTATGGGTTTAACTTTTTGAGGAATTTCCACACTGCTTTCCAGAGTGACTATACCATTTTTCATTCCCACCAGTGGATTTCTGTTGCTCCATGTCCTCATCAGCCCTTGGCATTGTCAATAATTTTTATGTTAGCCATTCTAATATATGATTAATGGCTTATTATTGTGGTTTTGATTTTCACTTTCTAGTGACTAATAATTTTAAGCATCTTTTTGTGTAATGTTATATTGTTTAAATTTTTTAATTCAAGACCTCTTATTGTATTTACTTATTTTACTTAATCTTAGTATAGTCTGTAACAATTGCTTAGTTTTTTTTTATCATTTGCATTGATTACTTAGTTAAGTTGGTGTCTGCTAGAGTTTTCCAGTGTAATGTTACTATCTTTCATTTTGTAATTGGTAGGTATATTGAGGGAGATATGTTGATATTATACACTTTCTCAGTCTCTCCTCAAACTTTTGTGTTAATTTTAGCATTCATTGGTGGATCTTGTCTCTAACATTTAATTCTGTGGTGTTTATCTAATGATTGTTCCCTACCTCCCTCTTTTTCTCTACATTAATTAATTGAAATTCCATGGTGAGGAAGAGTTGCTTCTTTTCTCCCATTGATTTGTTTAATTGTATCTTTATATCAGCATGGACTCATGAATAGTTTACTCTATGAATTAAGTAACAGAAAGAAGACATTAGTAACTTTTATGCAGGAATATTTCAAACAATCCACACTGACAGCAATACAATAAAACTAAAACTTACTAACAAAAACAGATAGAAAGAATTTCTATTTGGAAATTTAAAAACCCAAGGTCCAACCTGAAGGAGTCTCTGATCATCATAGTTGAAACAATTTAAACAACAAAATAAATAATAATAATGTTTAACCCATAAAGCAAAATAAAATAGTCATGAGTGTATGCTTATATATAAATTATTAAATAAATAGATGGAGGAGAAGAGAGAACTTTTTCTCATAGTAGTATTCCAATTAGTTAATGTAGACAGAAAGAGGGATATAAAGAGCCCCCTTGACTCATACTTTCACTAAGCTTTTTAAAAATACTGCCCTATTATTGCCCAGTTTTGTATATTGGCCTTGAAAACTTTGTTGCCAGTTTAATTATTTTGCTTTTTAAAATTATTTGTCCTTATCTCCAGTAGACATTTTCTCCAGTAGACATTCTTTATATTTGAAATTTGATAATTTTACTAGGAAATGCCTTGGAGTTTATCTTTTTTGTTGTTGTTGTTAATTTTCCTTGGTAGCTACTCTTTTCACTTCTGTGGTTTGTATGAGATCCCCTTGCCTGCATCCCTCCTTTGCCTTCTTAGCAGTTTACCTGGTCTGCCTGTCTATATTCTACATGTTCCTTTTACTCTTAGTGAGAGTACAAGTTCCTAAAATGTATAGACTAAGGTGGCTTCTATTTCTTCTATAGAAGCTTCTGTTTTGGTATCTATACAGTTCAGTAGAGGGCCTTTTAAAAGTTTCTTTAAAACTAATAATGAGTGGAGATGGTCTATAAAATGTCTTGATTTTGAGAGAACAGATATACCTTCCATAACTCAACTCTCTGTTACAAGAAAAATATAATCACTGAAAATATCGTCTCTGTAGAGCTAATAGAAGCATGAATGTGGTGCCAATTTGCAGAAAAAGTACATGGGAGACTAGTGCTTTGTTTTGTTACAATCTTAAGAAGATTACTTTCACCTCTCTTCCTCCTGGACCTTAAGTTGGAGGAATCACAAAGAATATCAGAAATGATTTATTTGGAGGTGAAGTTTTAAAATAAATCTTCACTAGACTTTTCTAAGAATTGAGATTTTAAAAAAGAAAGAACTGGGGTGCTTCGGTGGCTCAGTGGTTTAAGCAGCTGTCTTCAGCTCAGGTCGTGATTCCAGAGTCCTGGGATTGAGTCTTTCATAAGGCTCCCTACTCAGCAGGGGGTCTGCTTCTCCTTCTCCCTCTGCCTGCTGTTCCACCCACTTGTGCTCCCTCTCCCTCTCTCTGTGTCAAATAAATAAATTATTTATACAAAAATAAAAATTAACAGATTTTGAAAAAATTTTAGTATTTTTTCTGTGCAGTGTCATATACCTCTGCTTGTGCAGAATTGAAAAAACTGAACGTGTTAGAGAAAAGCTTTTTACAAGTCAAAGTTTTAGTAACATCTTCCAGTCTTTCTTTTATTGTCCCCTGGCCACTATTAAACACTAACATGCAAAGAAATAGAAGAAAAATCTCTGCTTCAAACCCATTTCCCACCAAGCCCCCTTCTTTGAATTCTCACTAGTGTGTCCCATCTCTGTATTCATTCTATTTTTAGAAATACTTAAATCTATACTTCTAAAGTAAGATCAAAGCCAAGAATAAACTAGGAAGCCACTCAGGAACAGAGAGTTTTTAGAGCTATTACTGGCTCAAGTATATGGAATTTAAGCTTTTGCAATCTGAAAAGCTGCTAGAATCAGCTTTATCCTGAGAAATGAATCTGGCAGCACAGAGCTTCCTAGTGTCTTTTATAGCTATTTTCTAGAAATTTTTGATTCCTTGGTGAATGAAACAAAGGAAGAAAAATTAGTTGAAAATGTTGGTATTTTGGATATAGGCATAAGATTATGGAAATTTGATGGAAAGTATAGGTGAGAAGAAATAGGGCATGATCAGCTGACTGGTGGAGAATGATGTTATTGTCAAATGCTTTTTAAAAATTTGTACTTTGATTCAGCACTCACCATGTTTCAGGCACTGTGGTAAGCTTGTACCTGCAAAGCTTTTGCCTTTTCATTTTCCAAACAAAATAAACAACCTCACAAAAACATTTTAAACTATGTAATACTTGGCAGACAATTCCCCATATATCTTTTGGGTTTCTGCATGATTTGCAAGCAGAGAGACTGACTCTCTTTGTTTGGATCTATCCTTCCAAGGGCACTTATATTGCAAGCAGTGTTGGAAGACAGAGATAGGGTAATTAGTTTTATCGTCCAATATCATAAAGATATTTTTCTCTAGGTCAAAGATCAAGCAAGCCTGATATGAAATATGTGAATTTTCTGAGCTCCTCTACTGTAACTCAAGGTGCTGAATGTGGATGGATCATCTCCCTTTCTTTATGTTGTCTCATGGACAGTGAGGCTCCGAGAACTGGAGTTGATGATACAGCTGATATTCAGGAACTGCTGCTGCTGTGAGTAATAAAGTTTTTGCCTTTGACCTGAAAATCATGGGTGTTCCTGTCATATTTGTTAGCTTGCAGATAGGGTGAAATTTTTGACCGTTACAGTTCCTGACAATAATATAATTCACACTTTATAAATAAGGAAACAGAGGCTAACAATGCTAAGAAATCACGGGCCAAAGAACTGCACCTAAGACTTTCATCTCCAATGTCCTTGCCCTTAAGTACCAAAAGTTGTCTCATTTTAGTGGTGTGATTATGGGTCCTTTTAATTTTTTTCTTCACATTTTTTATCATTGTCTAATTTGGGCTGTTAGAACATTTTTTAAACCTCTAAAGTAATCTTCTTAAGGTAATTGTAAATTCACATGCAGTTATAAGAAAGAATACAAAGAGATACTGTATGCCTTTTCTCCACTGTCCCTCAATGATAGCATCTGGCCAAACTGTAATACAAACACTTCACTCCCATTAGGATACTATCATCAAAAAACAAAACAAAACAAAAACAGAAAAAGGTACAGTATAGGAGATATAGACAATGGTATTGTAATAAAGTTGTATGGTGACATATGGTAGCTAGACTTGTGATGAGCATAGCATAAGGACTTATCAAATTAGTATGTTGTACACCTGAAACTAATGAAACATTGTGTGTCAACTATAGTTCAATTTTTTTAAAAAAGTAACAGTGTGCATGGAGAAAGCAGAGCTCTTGGTGCATTCCTTGAGGGAATGAAAAATGTTGTTGGCTTCTCAAACCTCTAGTAGAATATCAGAGCCAGGATATTGACAAAGATACAGTCAAGATATAGAATATTTCCATTACCACAAGAATTCTCCATGTTGACCTTTTATAGTAACTAATTCCTCCCACCTCTTCTCCCTTCTTAACCCCTGGCAACCATTAATCTTGTCCATTTCTATAGTTTTTCATTTTAAGGATGTTACATACATAGAATCATACAATATGTATCTTTGGGGAACTGGCTTTGTTTTTTCCTCATAAAAATTCTCTGGGGATTTATCCAGATTCTTGGGTTTAACTATAATTTGTTCTTTCTTACTGCTGAGTATAATTCTATGTCATGCATGTACCACATTTTAACTATTTGCTAATTGAAGGATATCTGAGTTGCTTTAAATTTTTTACTAGAGCAAATAAAGCTGCTATAAACATTTATTTATAGATTTTTATATAAATATAGGTTTCATTTAGCCTGGATAGGCACTCAAGAGTGTAATTTCTGAGCCATATGGTAGTTGGATGTTTAGTTTTAAAAGAACTGCAAAAGATTTTTCCCTAGTGGCTGCACTATTTTATATAGCCACCAATGATGTGTGAGGGACCCAGTGTCTTTCATCCTTTCTCCTCACCAGCATTTGGCATTTTGCTTTTTTAAAAAGTCCATTCTGATAAGGTAATATATGTAATAAAGTGCATTTTCCTAATGGCTAATAATGTTGAACATCTTTTTTATCCATTATTTGCATTCTGAATATTCTTTGTGTTGAAATGTTTTTGTTTCTGTTAAACTCTTTATATATTTTAGATGTCAGTCTTTTGTCAGATATGTGCCTTTAAAATATTTTTTTCTGTCTCTAGTTTGTTATTTTATCCCTTAAAAAGGTCTTTCATGAGAAAAATATTAAATTTGATGAAATTCAGTTTATGAATTTATTCTTTTTGTCTTCTGCTTGTGATGTCAAGTCTAAGAACTCATTGCCTAGTACTACTACTCAACTACTCCTCCCTATGTTTTTTTCTAAAGACATTATACACTTATGACTTCTATTTAAGTCCATTTTCAATTTTGAGGGTTTTTTTTAAGATAACCTTTTTTTAAGATAACTAGTTTTTAAAGTCCAATTACTGCTTGTAGATGTCCAATTTTTCTAACCATTTATTGAAAATACTGTATTTCCTCTTTCAAACTGCTTTTGCACCTTTGCCATAAAAGAGTTGAATATATTTCTGGGTTCTCTATTCTGTTCCAGTGATCTATGTGTTTATCGTCCCACCAATACTACACACTCTTAATTACTATAGCTATATAATGTCTTGAAATTGAATATGCTAATTCTACCTCCTTTATTCTTTTTCAAAAGTGTTTTAGCTATTCTAATTCCTCTGACATTTCATATAAATTTAAAAATAATTTTTTCTCTAACTACAAAATACCTTGTTAGGATTTTAATAGGAGTTGTGCTAAATTTATAAGTCATCTGGGGATAATTGACATTTTTGCTATGTTGATTATTGAGATTTTCTTTAGTTCTTTTCATTGACCTTCTGTAGACTTCAGCATGGAAACCCTATACATGTTTTGTTAGGTTTACAACTATTTTAATTTTTTAAAAAGTGATTATAGTCTTTGATTTAAAATCTAATTTGTCTGATATAAGGATTGCTACCCCAACTTTCTTTTGATGCCCATTAGCATGATAAATAGTTCTCCACCCCCTCACTTTCAATCTGGAGGTGTTTTTGAGTAAAATGAGTTTTTTTGCAGACAGCATATTGATGGTTCCTGCTCTTTCATTCAATCTGATACCTTGTGTCTTTTGATTGGGGCATTTAGCCCACTTACATTCAGAGTAACTATTGAAAGATATGAATTTAGTGCCATCATATTTCCCATAAAGTCCCTGTTTCTGTAGATTGTCTGTTCCTTTCTGGCTTATGTTACTTTGGGGCTCTCTCTTTACTTACTGGATCCCCTTTAATATTTCTTGTGGGGCTAGTTTAGCAATCACAAATTCTTTTAAGTTCTGTTTGTCCTAGAAGCTTTTTATCTCTTCTTTTTTGAATAACAACCTTTCTTGATGAAGTATTCTTGGCTGCTTATTTTCTCATTTAGCACTCTGAATATATCATGGCCAGTCCTTTCTGGCATTCCAGGTCTCTATGAATAGTTCTGCTGCCAGTCAAATGTTTCTACCTTTGTAATTTATGGACCTCCTGTCCCAATCTGTTTTCAGGATTTTCTCTTTGTCTCTGCAGTTTGCAAGCTTCACTATTATATGTTGATGTGTTGACCTATTTTTATTGATTTTGAGGGGAGTTTCCTTGTGCTTCCTGGAATTGATTGCCCATCTCCTTTCCCAAATTATGGAAATTATCAGCTATAATTTGCTCCAATATACCTTCTGTTCCCCCCTTCTTTTCTCTTCCTCTGGGATCCCAATTATTCTAATACTGTTTTGCTTTATGGTATCACTTATCTCTCCAATTCTTCTCTTGTGATCCAGCAGTTGTTTATCTCTCCCTTTCCAAGCTTCATTACTCTCCATCATTTTGTCACCTATATCACTAATTCTCTCATTCACCTCATTCATCCTAGCAGTTAGAGCCTCCATTTTTTATTTCATCTCATTAACACCTTTTTAAAATTTTGACTTGATTATATTTTACTTCTTTTATTTCCCTAGAAAGAGATTCTCTAGTGTCTTCTATGTTTTTTCAAGCCCAGCTACTATTTTTATAATCATTATTCTGAGCTCTAGTTCAACAACTTATTATGTCCATACCGATTAAGTCCCTGGCAGTCAGTACTGCTTCTTGTTCTCTTTTTTGAGGTGAATTTTCCTATCTTGTCCTTCTTTCCAGAAAAGGATAGATGAATGACAGAATAAAATACTAAAATGGAACAACAGCCCCAGAGAAATATACACTAAATGAATCAGAAGAGACCAAACACTTGAAAAATAAAATTAAAAAAAAGAGAAAATATAATCAGACAGGTGAACAGAACAGAACAATCCTCTGTGTACTTTGGTCTAGAAAACATGATCCCTAAATTGTAAAGGAAGAAAAACTTATATATGTACAAAAATAAAGTTAAATATACTGAACAGATAAAACTAAAAAAGAAAATTAAAAGCAAAAAAAGAAAAAAATATAAACAAACAGACATATGAACAGAAAATAGCAATACACCAAATCTTGAGTGTATTTAGTTCTGTTTCTTAGAAGAAACTACATCCCAAAATTGTACAGAAAAAAAAGCATATATATACAAAAATAGCACTAAATCAGTGAAAGGATAGAATGTAATTATTAAAATGCAAATTTTAAAAAAAGACTTAAAAATAGTTGATAAAAGAAATTGGTTGAGAAGGAAAAAGAAAAAAAGTTAAAATTGGAAGACCACAGAATCATGTGGAAGAAAACCATGAATTCTATATATATTTTCCCTTAATGCTGGAGTTTTTCACTTCTGTGTGATTGGTAAACTTGGTCTTAGCCAGATTTTCTTGCTGCTCTTGTGAGGGAAGGCCCTTTTGTGCTGATTTTCAGGTGTCTCTTCCCTGGACTGCATCACCCTTGATATGGGGACCAGGTTAAGTGTAAGTGGCTCCAGATTGCTATATGTGGGTTTTGTTCAGTAAAGACTTTCCACACAGCCTTAGAAGATGAGAATGAAAATGGGGGCCTACAAATCTTGAACCCCAGAGTGGGAAGCTTGTGGCCACCACTCCTCAGTGTGCCCTCAAGGAAAAGCAGTCAATCACTCTTGTCTCCTTGGTCTCTGTTCATACTCTGAGCTCACCCACCTGTGACAAAGCATCTGCCCAACAAGATCTAACAATTGTAAATATTTATGCCCATTAAATGGGAGCAGCCAACTATGCAAACCAATTAATAACAAAATTAAAGAAAGACATTGATAATAATACAATAATAGTAGGAGATGTTAACACCCTACTCAGTGTAATGGATGGATCATCTAAGTAGATCAACAAAGAAACAAGGGCTATGAATGACATACTGGACCAGATGGACCTCATAGTTATATTCAAAGCATTCCATCCTAAAGCAACAGAATACACATTCTTCTCAAGTGCATATGGAATATTCTACAGAACAGATCACATACTGTGTCACAAATCAGGTCTCAACCAGAACCAAAAGACTAGGATCATTCTCTGCCTATTTTCAGACCACAATGCTTTGAAATTTGAACTCAATCACAAAAGAAAATTTGGAAAGAACTCAAAGATGTAGAGGTTAAAGATCATCTTACTAAGGAATTAATGGTCAACCAGGAAATTAAAGGAGAATTTTAAAAAGTAATGGAAACAAATGAAAATGAAAACATAACTGTTCAAAACCTTTGGGAAGAAATAAAGGCAGTATTAAGAGAGAAGTGTATAGCAATACAAGACTCTCAAAAAACAAGAAAGGTCTCAAATACATAACCTAACCTTACGCTTAAAGGAGTTGTAGAAAAAAACAGCAAATAAAGACACACCCAGTAGGAGAAGAGAATTAATAAAGATTAGAGCAGAAATGAATGAAATAGAAACCAAAAGAACAGAATAACATCAATGAAACTAGGGTATGATTCTTTGAAAGAATAAGCATGGTCAATAAATCCTGGGCCAGACTAATCAAAAAGAAAAGAGAAAGGGCCCATATTAATGAAATCATGAGTGAAAGAGGAGGGATCACAACCAATACCAAAGAAATACAAACAATTATAAGAACATATTATGAGCAACTACAGGCCAACAAATTAGGCAATCTAGAAGAAATGGATGCATTTACTAGAAACATATAAATTACCAAACTAAAACAGGAAGAAATAGAAAATCTGAACAGACCCATAACCAGCAAGGAAAATGAAGCAGTAACCAAAAATCTCCTGATAAACAAGAGTCCAGGGCCGGATGACTTCCCACAGGAATTCTATGAAACATTTAAAGCAGAATCAACACCCATTCTTTTGAAGTAATTTCAAAGATTAGAAACGGAAGAAAACTTCCAAACTAGTTCTGTGAGTGCAGTATTACCATAATCCCAAAACTCCACCAAAAAGAGTTAATACCAATATTCCTGATGAACATGGGTGCCAAAATTTTCACTAAGATACTGGCTAGGAGGACCCAATGCTACATTAAAGGGATTATTCAGCATGACCAAGTGGGATTTATTCCTGTGCTGCAAGGGTGTTTTGATATTCTCAGATCAATCAATGCAATACACTACATTAATAAAAGGAAAGAAAAGAATAATATGATCCTTTCAATTGGTGTAGGAAAAGCATTTGACAAAGTACAACATCCTTTCTTAATTAAAACTCCACAGTGTAAGGATAGAAGGAATATACTACACTATCATAAAAGCCATCAATGAAAAGCCTACAGCAAATACAATTCTTAATGGGGAAAAACAGAGCTTTTTTCCCTAAGCTCAAGAACACAACAAAGATGCCCACACTCACCACTATTGTTCAACATATTACTAGAAGTCCTAGCCTCAGCAGTCAGACAACAAAAAAGAGTAAAAGACATTTGAATTAGCAGAGAAGTCAAACTCTCACTCTTCACAGGTGACATGACAATTTATGGGGAAAACACAAAATATTAGATCCCAGAATTGCTAGAACTCATATAGGATTTCAGCCAAGTGGCAGGATATAGAATCCATTCACATAAATCAATTGTATGTCTATATATTAACTAAGAGACAGAAGAAAGAAACATTAAGGAGTCAAAGAAATAAATTAAAGAAGACCCACAGAAATATTCCAAGCACATGGATTAGAAGGACAAATATTTTTAAAATGTCTATGTTACCTAATACAATCTATACATTCAATGCAATCCCTATGAAAATACCATCAAGGGTATCTGGGTGGCTCAGTTGGTTAAGCATCTGACTTTGGCTTAGGTCATGATTCCAGGGTCCTGGGATCAAGCCCCACATCAGGCACCCTGCTCAGTGGGAAGCCTGTTTCTCCCTCTCACACTCCCCTCCCTTGTGTTCCCTCTCTTGCTATCTCTTTCTCTGTCAAATAAATAAATAAATAAAATCTTTTTTTAAAAAATACCATCAACTATTTTCACAGAGCTAGAACAAATAATCCCAAAATTTGTATGGAACAAAAAGGAACCCACCTACCCAAAGGAATGTTGAAAATAAAAACCAAAGCTGGTGTTATCACAATCCCGGACTTCATGGTACATTACAAAACTGTAATCATCAAGACAGTATCATATTGGCACAGACACATAGATCAAGGGGACAGGATGGAGAACCAAGAAATGGACCCTCAACTGTAGGGTCAACTAAATTTTGAAAAAGCAGGAAAGAATATCCAATGGAAAAGACAGTCTTTTCAATAAATGGTGTTGGGAAAACTGGACAAACGCATGCAGAAGAATGAAACTGGATGATTTTCTTACACCATACACAAAAATAGACTCAAAATGGATGGAAGACCTAAATGTGAGACAGGAATCCATCAAAATCCTAGAGAAGAACACAAACAACAACCTCTGTGTCCTCGCTTGCAACAACTTCTTGCTAGACACATCTCCAAAGGCAAAAGAAACACAAGGCAAATATGAACTATTGGGACTTCATCAAAATAAGTCAACAAACCTAAAAGACAACCTACTAAACAGGAGAAGATATTTGCAAATGGTATATCAGATAAAGGGCTAGTATCCAAAATCTATAAAGAACTTATCAAACCCAATACCCAAAGAATGAATAACCCAATCAAGAGATGGGCAGGAGACATGAACAGACGTTTTTCCAAAGAAGGCATATAAGTGACCTACAGACACATGAAGAAAATGCTCCACATCACTTGGCATGAGGGAAATACAAATCAAAACCACAGTGAGATAACACCTCATACCAATCAGAATAGCTAAAATTCACAAGTCAGGAAATGATAAATGTTTGTGAGAATGCAGTGAAAGGGGAACCCTCTTAAACAGTTGGTAGGAGTGCAAGCTTAAGGTTTTTGGAGGTTCCTCAAAAAGTTGAAAACGGAGCTTCCCTATGACCCAGTAATTGCACTACTAGGTATTTACCTGAAAGATACAAATGTAGTGATCTGAAGGGACACCTGCACCCCAATGTTTATAGCAGCAATGTTCACAATAGCCAAAATATTGAAAGAGTCCAAATTTCATTGGTAGATAAGTGGATAAAGAATATGTGTTATATATACACAGTGGAATACTACTCAGCCATCAAAATATTAAATCTTGCCATTTGCAATGATGTGGATGGAACTAGAGGGTATTGTGTTAAGGAAATAATTCAATCAAAGAAGGACAATTAAATGATTTCACTCATATGTGGAATTTAAGAAATAAAATAGAAGATCATGGGGGAAAGGAGAGAAATAGAAAACAAGACAAAATCAGAGAGTTAGACAAATTGTAAGAGACTGTTAATCATAGGAAACAAACAGTGGGTTGTTTGGCAGGGGTCAAGCATTGGGTAACTGGGTGATGGATATTAAGGAGGGCATGTGATGTAATGAACACTGGATATTACACAAGACTGATGGGTCTCTGAACTCTACCTCTGAAACTAATAATATACTATATGTTAATTAATTGAATTTAAATTTAAAAAGTGATTATAAATGGTATTGTCCATGTTTTCATTGCTAGTATTTAAAAATACAATTTACTTTGGCACACTGATCTTGTATCCTGTGACCTTGATGAATTTGCTTCTTTACTTCTAGGAGATATTCATAGACTTACTGGGTTTATCTATGTAGACTCATAATGGTCTCATTTCTTCCTTTCTAAAATATAAGCCTTTTATTTCATTTTATTGCCTTATTGTGCTGGCCAGAATTTCTGAATTATCTTGAATATGGAGAGGACAACCTCATGTTGTTCCTAATTGGCAGTGGAACCTTTCAGATTTTCTATATACAGTATCATGTCATCTGAAACTAGTTAAAGTTTTACTTCTTCCTCACCAATTCAAATGTATTTTATTCCTTATTACCATCTAGTTGCTGTGTCTAAGACTTCTAGTACTGTGTTGAATAAAATCGAGGAGAGTCAACATCCTTGTCTTGTTCCTGACCTTAGGAAGAAAGCCCTCAGTTTTCTCCCATTGAGTTTGATGATCTCTATGGGTTTTTCAAATATTGCCTTAATTATATTAAGGTATGTTCCCTCTAAACTTACTGTATCAAGGGCTTTTATCATGATTGGATGTTGTACTTTGTCAAATGCTTTTTCTACATCTATTGAGAGAATCATATAGTTTTTATCCTTTCACTAATTAATGTGATGTATTACATTGATTGATTTAAGAATATTGAACTACCCTTCCAACCAAGGAATAGATCCCACTGGATCATTCTGAATAATTTCTTTTTAATGTTGTTGGATTCTGTTTGCTAGTCTTTTGTTGAGGATTTTGTATTTAAGTTAATCAGGAATATTGGCCTCTCTTTTTGTGCTGTCTATATTTGATTTTGGTACCAGGGTGATACTTCTCTCATTAAGTGAATTTAGAAGTTTTCTATCCTCTTCTATTTTTTGGAATAGTTTGGGAAGAATAGGAATTAACTCTTCTTTTCCCATTTGATAGAATTCCACCCATGAAGTGTTCTGGTCCTGTTTCTTGTTTGTTGGGAGATTTTTGATTACTGATTCAATTTCCATGTGAGTGATCTGTTCAATTTTTCTATTTCTTCCTACTTCAGTTGTGGTAAGCTATATGTTTTTAGAAATTTATCCATTTCTTTCAGGTTGTGTAATTTGTTGGCATGTAGCTTTTCATAATATTCCCTTAAAATTATATTTTTGTGGTATTGCTTATTATTTTTCCTTCTCATTTGAGATATTGAGTCCTTTCTCTTTTTGATTGATAAGTTGGGCTAGAGGTTAATTAATTTTAATGTTTTGTATTGTCTTTCAAAGAACTAGGTCCTGGTTTCATTGATCTGTTCTATTGTTTCTTCAGTTTCTATGTAATTGTTTCTGCTCTAATCTTCATTAATTCCTTCCTTCTGCTGGATTTAGGTGTTGTTTGTTGTTGTTGTTGCTCTTTTAGATGAAAAGTAATGTTATTTATTTGAGGGTTTTTTGCATCTTGTGGTAGGCCTTTATTGCTGTAACCTTCCCTCTTAAAACTGTTCTTCCTGCACCCTAAAGATTTCAGATTTTTGTGTTTTCATTGTCATTTTTTTTTCCATGTAATTTCATGTTGGGTGTATAAATATCTGCAGTTATTATATTTTCTTGTTGGATTGTCCCCTTTATCATTTTACAGTGATCTTTGTCTCTTTCTACAGTTTTTGTTTTAAAGTCTATTTTGGGGGTGCCTGGGTGGCTCATTCACTTAAGCATCCAACACTTGATTTCATCTCAGGGCATGATCTCAGGGTCATAAGATTCAGTCCTGCATCAGGTTCCATGCTCAGCTCCATGCTCAGGAGGGATTCTGTTTGAGATTGTCTCTCTCCCTCTGCCTCTTTGTCCCCTCTGCTCTCTCATTCTCTCAGATAAATAAATAAATCTTTAAAAAAGTGGTCTATTTTGTCTGATATATGTATTGCCCCCAATGGCTGTATTTTGACATCCATTTGCAAGATAAATGTTTCTCCATTCTCTCACTTTCTATCTGCAGGTATCTTTAGGGATAAAAAGAGCGTCTTGTTGGCAGCATATAGAGGGATCTTGTTTTTTATCCATTCTGTCACCCTATGTCTTTAGATTGGAGCATTTAGTCCATTTACATTGAAAGTAATTATCAATAGGTATGTATTTATTGCCAATTTTTTACTTGTGTTGTGATTTTTTTTTTGTGGTTTTTCTCTGATCCCTTTTTCTTTTGCCCTTTTTTCATGGTTTGCTGATTTTCTATAGTGATATGTTTAGATTTCCTTTATTTTTTTGCTTATCCATTACTGGTCTTTGATTTGTGATTGCCATTATGTTTCTATATAATATCTGCATATAGCAGTCTATATTAAGTTGATGGTTTCTTAAGTATGAATCCATTCTTTATTCTTCTCCCTCCTATGTTTTTGGTACATGGCATCATATTTTATGTCCTTTTATTTTGTGAATCCCTTGACTGATTTTTATAAAAGTAGTTGGTTTCATTCTCTCATTTATGGTCTTTCCTTTCCACTCAAAGATTCCCTTTTAATATTTTGGGTAGGGCTGATTTAGTGGTCACGAAATCCTTTAGTTTTTCTGAGAAACTTTTCTTCTCCCTTTCTATTCTATTTTGTTGTTGTTTTTTCTATATCATTCATTTCTGTTCTAATCTTTATTATTTACTTCTTATGCTGGCCTTAGACTTTATTTGTTGTTCCTTTTCTAGTTCCTTTAGGTGTAAGATTGGGTTGTGTATTTGAGACTTTTCTTGCTTCTTGAGGTAGACCTGTATTGCAATATACTTCCTTCTTAGGACTGCCTTTGCTGCATCCCAAAAATTTTGTATTGTCATATTTTCATTTTCACTTGCTTCCATGTGTTTTTTTTTTAACTTTTTCTTTAATTTCCCAGTTAATTCATTTATTCTTTAGTAGGATGTTCTTTAGCCTCTATGTATTTGTGGTCTTTCCAAATGTTCTCTTGTAGTTGACTTCAAGTTTAATAACATTGTGGCCTGAAAATATGCATGGTGTGATCTCAGTCTTTTTGTACTGGCTAAGTCCTGAATTGTGACCCAGTATGCGATCTATTCTGGAGAACGTTCCTTATGCACTTGAAAAGAATGTGCATTCTGCTGCTTTAGGATGAAAAGTCCTAAATATATCTGTTAAGTCCTTTTGATCCAGTATGTCATTCAAAGCCATTATTTCCTTGATATTTTGCTTAGATGATCTGTCCATTGCTGTAAGTGCGATATTAAAATCCCCTACTATTATTGCATCATTATCAATGAATTTCTTTATGTTTGTTATTAATCGATTTATATATTTGGGTGCTTCCAAGTTGGGGGCATAAATATTTACAATTGTTAGATCTTCTTCATGGGTAGACCTCTTAATTATGATATAATGTTCTCTTCATCTCCCTTTATGGTCTTTGTTTTAAAATCTATTCTGTCTGCCATAAGTATGGCTACTCTGGCTTTCTTTTGATGTCCATTAGTATGATAGATGGTTCTCCATCTCCTCACTTTCGATACACAGGTGTTTTTTAGATCTAAAATGAGTCTTTTATAGGCAGCATAAAGATGGATTTTATTTTTTAATCCATTCTGATATGCTGTTTTTTGACTGGAGCATTTAGTCCATTTAAATTCAGAGAAATTATTGAAAGATGTGAATTTAGCACCTTTGTGTTACATGTAGAGTTGGCGTTTCTGGTGATGTTCTCTGGTCCTTTCTAATCTTTGTTGCTTTTGGTCTTTTTTTCTTCAAAAGGTCCCCCTTAAAATTTCTTACAGTGTTGGTTTATTGGTCATGAACTTTAGTTTTTGTCTGGGATCTCCTTCTATTCTTAAGTGTAGACTGTTGGATAGAATAGTCTGGTTGATGATTTTTTCCTTTCAGCACTTTGAATATCTCATGCCACAGTCTTCTTTTTTTTTTTTCACCTTAAATTTTATTTTATTTTTTCAGTGTTCCAAGATTCATTGTTTATGTACCACACCCAGTGCTCCATGCAATATGTGCCCTCCATAATACCCATCACCAGGCTCACCCAACCTCCTAACCCCTTCCCCTCCAAAACCCTCAGTTTGTTTCTCAGAGTCCACAGTCTCTCATGGCTCATCTCCCCGCTCTGATTTCCTCCAACTCACTTCCCTCCTTCTCCCAATGTCCTCCATGTTATTCCTTATGCTCCACAAGTAAGTGAAACCATATGATAATCGGCTCTCTCTGCTTGACTTATTTCAGTCAGCATAATCTCCTCCAATCCTGTCCATGTTGATAAAAAAGTTGGGTGTTCATCCTTTCTGATGCATCATGCCACTCTCTGGCTTGCAAAGTTTCTGCCTTATGGGTTTCCCTTGTATGTAACTGTCTTTTCTCTTGCTGCTTTTCTTTTTCACTACCTTTTATCATTTTAATTATTATGTGTCTTGGTGTTAGCTCCTTGGGTTTATTTTGGAAGGGAGTGACTCTCTGTGTCTCCTGGATCCGTATATGTGTTTTCTTCCCCAGATTCAGCTATTATTTCTTTAAATAAATTTCTGTCCCCTTTTCTCTCCCTCTTCTGGGATTCCTATAATGCAAATGTTATTATACTTGATGGAGTCCCTGAGTTTTCTAAGATTATTCTCAATTTGCATAATTTCCCCCTCTCACTTGAGCAGCTTGATTACTTTCCAGTATTCTGTCTTCCAAGTCTTTAATTCATTCTTCTGCTTCCTCCAGCTTTCCATTTATTCCATCAAGTGTATTTTTAATTTCATTTATTGTAATCTTCATCTCTGATTATTTTTTAAATCTCTTTGTTAAGGGTCTCACTGGTGTTCTCACATCCAGTATCTTTATGATCATTATCTTAAATTCTCTATCAGGGATATTACTTATATCTGTTTGCTTAGGCCTCCTGCTGTGATTGTGTCCTGTTCTTTCATGTGGGGCATGTTTCTATATCTCCTCATCTTGTCTCTCTGTTTCTATGTGTTCAGAAAATCAGTTATATCACTTGCTCCTCATGGTAATTGCCTTGTAAGAAGAGGTCCTGCTGGGGCACCTGGGTGGCTCAGTTGGTTAAGCAACTGCCTTCAGCTCAGGTCATGATCCCGGAGTCCCAGGATCAAGTCCCGGGATCGAGTCCTGCGTTGGGCTCCCAGCTCCACTGGGAGTCTGCTTCTCCCTCTGACCTTCTCCCCTCTCATGCTCTCTCTCACTCTCTCTCTCTCTGAAATAAATAAATAAAATCTTTTAAAAAATAAAAAAAAATTTAAAAAAGAAGCGGTCCTGCTGCACCCTGCAGTGCATTGTCCCTTTTCCCCCAGGACCTGATGCTTCAGGGAGTATCTCCTATGTGTGTTGCATGTGCCCTGCTGCTCAGTTCTAGCCTCTTTTACCTCCAGTTCAGTAGTTTGCAGAGGCTATCTTTACCAGTTGTGGGCAGTTTTTAGTTCCTGACTAGCTGGAGCATGTTTTAACAAGGTATGCTTTGGTCTGTTTGTGAAATGAGTTTGTTGCCACTGTCATCACTGGACTGATGTTCCTAAGACCCACAGGTTGGGAGATGAGGTATTGTTAGTGTCCGTATGGGTCTTCAGGGGGAGAAGCCCATTGCACCAGGACTGAGGCAAGTTTGAGTGGGATGGGGAGATCTACCAATGCATGGGGGTGGGGCTTGGTGTAAGCCAGTTAGGTAGCAAGTGTCAGCACTGTGCTGGTTCCTACAGGTGGCTGTCTGTTTATACTAAGGGGCAGGGAAGGGAAAAGGACATGCTAACACCTTTGTTTCTAGAGAGGTCTCACTATGATTCCTGCCTTTCTGGGCCATGCTCTGAGATGAATGTATCGCTCTGAGATGAGTGCATGACTCTCCCTCCCATTGGTCCCAGCTATTTTTCAAACTGGTGCTTCTATGCTGCATAGTTGTTTGTCATGCTATTTCTTTAGGGGCAGGGACTCTGCTTCCTAAGTCCCTCTGTTCTCTCTTAGAGCCAAGCCCATCTTTTTTTTTTTAATTCCAACATTTAAGTTTCATTAGTTTTAAGAATTCAAAAAATTTAGCCCCTCTTTCTTCCAAAACCAAAACCAAAACTTTCTTTCAAAACCAACTGTAATCTTCCTTGTGTGGGTACCCCAGTATGAAAGTCTGTTTTTCTCCTTTCTCCATGCCACCAACTCTCTTCCCACCATGGATAGCTATGGTCCATTTCACTTCCAAACTGGGTCTTCACCCTTCCTATTTTCTTCGGTACCACCTCTTCATCTTTAGATGTGGAGTTTGTTATGCCAGTTTTTGAATAATTTCCTGGGTTATTTATACTGATGTGACTGTTATCTAGTTCTATCCATAGGGCAAGGTGAGCTTGGGGTTTTCCTCTTCCACCATCTTCCCAGCCTCTTTGGTATTAATCCTTTTTAAAACATTGAATAGAATTTTCCACTGTAAATATCTTGGCCTAGAGATTTGTTTCTGAGAGCTTTTAAATTAAATTTTTGAGAGTGCCTGGGTGGTTTAGTCCTTTAAGAATCTGACTCTTGGTTTTGGCTCAGGTCATAAGCTCAGGGTCCTTAGATCAAGACCCACATGCTCAGTGTGGAGTCTGCTTATCCCTCTCTCTCTGCTCTTCCCCCTGCTCTTTCTCTCTCTCTGTCATAAATAAATGGAATCTTTAAAATGTTTTTCAATTCCTTAATAGAAGTGGTAATTTCTGTTTTGGGGATAATTGGCCAATTTCATCTAACTTACCAAATTTTTCTGTAGAGATTTATAGAATTCCTTTATTTACCCTTCCCCATTAATATTATTCCCTTTTAATGTCTGTAGAATTTGTAGAGATATTTCTTGTTTTATTCATGATACTGGTGATTTGCATGTTATCTCTTTTTCTGCCTGTCTTATAGAAATTTGTTAATTTTGTTGATTTTTTTTTCATAAAACCAGTTCTTTGATTCATTGCTTTACTTATGCTTTTATTTTTTATACTTGTGCTCTTTCTACTTGCTTTGGGTTTACTTTGATTTTTAAAAGAAAATTCTTATCACTATAAAGTTCTCTCTCAATACCACTATAGCCCAGTCTCACAAATTTTGTCATGTTGCATTTTCATTTTCACTCAAATCAATGCATTTTTAAAATCCTCCAATGAATTTTTAAATTTTCCATGAGATTTTTTTTTCAACTCAGGGACTTTTGAGGTGTGTGTTTGGAGATTTTTCTGCTTTCCTACTATATCTTTTCCTGCTAACTTTCTAGTTTGGTTCCTTATGGCTGGAAAACACACTGTATGATTACATATTTTAAAAATTGGTTGAGGTTTTTTTTTATCTCATAGAATATCACATATCTCGGTGTATGTTCTGTGAACACTTGAAAATAACATGAATTCTCCGTTGTTAGGTGGAGTGGTCTATAAAAGTCTGTTATATCTTGTTTGTTGATGATATTCCATTTAGTTGTTTTATTAACTGCTAAGAGAGGAGTATTTGGTTTCTCTAAATATGAGTGTAGAATTTTCTATTTATTCTCTCATTTCTGTCACTTTTTCCTTTATATATTTTGCAGCTCTGTTATTCGTGTTAAGCTTGCTCTGTCTTCAGGGTGGCTTGAAACTTTTATTGTCAAATAAAGTCCTTCTCTGTCCTTAGCAATTTTCTTTGTTCTCAAGTCTACTTTATCTGACATTAACCTAGCATTCTTGCTTTTATTTGAATAGCATTTTCATAATATATATTATTCAATCTTTTTATTTTCAATTTTCTTTTATATCACTATATATTTGAAATGAGTTTCTTATAGACAACATAGCTTTTTTTTTCTTTTAATCCACTCTTTACCTTTGAATTGGTACATTTAGATCACCTACATTTATCTCTGCTTTTGAACTGGTATCCTTAGACCACTTACATTTAATATAATTACTAATATGTTAGGCATAAATCTGCCATTTTATTATTTTTAATATTTTACTATTTTTAAATGTTCTAATAATTTTAATTGAAATATAATTGACATATATAGTTACATTAATTTCACATATACAGCAGTGATTAAACAATTCTATATACTACACTATGTTCAACAATCTTTTCCATTTGTTCTCTCTCCTTTCCACTTCTTTGTTTACTTTTTTTTGCCTTTCTGTGAATTACTTACATTTTTTAAAAAGATTTTATTTATTTATCTGACAGAGAGAAACACAGCGAGAGAGGGAGCACAAGCAAGGTGAGTGGGAGAGGGAGAAGCAGGCCTCCTGTGGAACAGGAAGCCCACCACAGAGCTCAATCCCAGGACCCTGGGATCATGACCTGAGTGGAAGGCAGACGCCCAAAGACCAAGCCACCTGGGTATCCCCATTTTTTTTAGAATTTTATTCTTATTTTTCTATGTTTTTGAATGAATTTCTTTCTATAATTTTAAATGGTTGCTCTAGTGACTATACATAACATAGTCAATAACGTTGAGACTTTATCAGTTTGCATGAAATGTAAGACCTCTGTCCCTTCACATTCCTATATCCTCTCCATTTGTAGTATACACACATAATTAATAACTAACTACATCAGTGTTATAATTGATTTTTGCTTCAACTATTAAACATAATTTGGAATAAAAACAATAAGAAGAAAGTATATCGTATTTGCTCATATTTTTGGCTATTGTGTTCTTTCTTCATTGTTCCCTTTTTTTAACCATTATTTTAGGGCAGCTCTGCTGGCAACAAATTGTCTTAATTTTCTTCGTCTGGGAATGTTATTTCCTTTTTATTCATGAGGGATTTTTTTCACTGCATATAGGATTTTAGGTTGACAGGTCTTTCCTTTCAGCATTTTAAAATGTTGTGACAGTACCTTCTGGTCTTCTTGATTTTTAATGAGAAATCTGCTGTCATTTGAATTACTTTTTCCCTATCATTTCTCTGTACTGATTTTTAAGGATTTTTTCCTATTATTTTGTTTTTGACTATATGTATCTTGTGTGATTTAGGGTTAATTATTTTGAGGATTCTCTTAGCTTTTTGAATCTGTAGATTATATTCTTTTCCAGGTTTTGGAAGTTTTTAGTCCTTATTTTTTAAATTGCTTTTTCAATCCTGCCCTGTTACTTCTCTCTTTTGGGATTCTAATGGCACAAATGTTAGATCTTTAAGTACCTTAGGGCCCTGATATTCTGTTTTGTTTTTTGGTTTTTTGGTTTCTTTGGTGTGGGTTTTTTTTTCTCCTGTTTTTTTTCCCTATTTTCTTTCTTTTTGTCCTATTGGGAAATAATTCTATTTTGTTTCAAGTCATTGACTCTTTCCTCTCTCCACTCTTTTCTGTTTTTGAGCTGATCCATTGAGTGTTTTATTTCATTCATGGTATTTTTTTCTGTTCCAATTTTTTATATGGTTTTTCTTTATAGTTCTATTTCTTCACTCAGATTTCCTTTGTTCATTTTGTTTTATTCTTTCATTTTCTTTAGATTATTCATAATGACCCTTTGAAATATTTTCATTGTAACTTCTTTAAAATCTTTGTCAGATAATTCTAACATGTCTTTATTGTCATCTTGGTATTGGCATTTATTTATTTTCTTCTCAATCCATTTGAAATCTTTCTGGCTTGCAGTCTGATGAATGATTTTCCATTGGAACTTGAATACTTTGGTTATTATAAGACTTTACATGTTATTTAAATCTCTCTTTTAGATGACTTCTTCTGTAAAATATATAAAGGAACAAGTGATAGAAATAAGAGAAGAAATAGAAAATTCTACACTCATATTTAGAGAAATCACTCCTCTCTTAGCAGTTAATAAAACTACTAAATGGAAAATCATCATCAACAAACAAGACATAACAGACTTTTTTAGAACACTCCACCTAACAATAGAGAATTCATATTATTTTCAAGTGTTCACAGAAAATACACTAAGATAGATGATATCCTGTGAGATAAAAGAAACATCAGAAACATCAGCCAATTTTTAAAATATCCAATCATACAGATTGTGTTTTCCAACCACAAGGAACCAAACTAGAAAGTTAGCAGGAAAAGATATAGTAGATACCAGGTATTCGTGGAAGTTTGAGTGTCTACTTGCCCTCTTTTGACAACAAAGGAAGGGATGACTTCTAGTTACTGCTGAATAAGGATGGGAAACTGAGCTCCTAACTAGGCTTCCTTCTACATATCCTTGCCTGGGAAGTGTAAAAGTGACTTACTACTACTCCTTATGGATTTTCCACTGATGTTTTGGAGGGGTGCTCACTATCACCTATAAGGAATGAAAGTGTCCATTCCCTACCTTTACTCCATTCCCTTGTTTGAGTGTTTGAGATGTTTGAGTGTCTCATTACAACCTTGGAATGACTGGAAGTTTATGCTGTCTGCTAGGCCTCTATTGGAAAGGTTAGGAATGGGGCACAGTTTTTCCATGACATTAGTCTGCAGTGGAGCAATTACTACCTGAAAGTTTTCTGTCTTGCTAGAATGCCTCTCTTCAGAGAAAGCAGACTTTTTTTTTGCAGGGAGGAGGGGAGAGAGGTGTACAGCCTTTGGCATTTTCAGGTTGCTGATTTCTTTCCCTATACTTCTGAGATATGTGAGGCAAAAAGAAACCCTAGGAATTTATCACCATGTTGTTCCCTCTTTCACTATCATGTCTATCTTATTCTTACCACCTTTTAGAGTCTCTTATGTATGCTTCATATATAATGTTCAGGGATTTTATTTGTAGTCAGTGGGAGAAATAAGGGAAAGAGTATGTCTACCCCATCTTCCTGGGATTGGAGGTCCACTGTTGGCCTTAGAAAACAAGAAACAATGTGATTTTTCTTTTAAGAATTGTAAATGTGGCAGCCTTGATGGCTTTAAGAGCAAATAACTTAGGGTTTCCAGAATGCTACAAAGAGCACTGTTTCCAGCCATTTTGATTATTTTATAATTGCCTTGTTTCAATGTTTATTCAAAGGAATCTTACAAATTACAAAAAAAAATGCTACACACACAAAAGCAATAATTTAGAGCAAATGTAGTGAGGTGATATAAAAATGCATGTAGGGTGACCTGAATAATTATTAGAAATGGGCTGGAGTTTCTCATAAACTCAATGCAAAAATAGAAATTTGTCAAGTTACATGAATTTCTTTTCCCTAAAATAATAATGAAATTGTAACTAAAAAGTGGTAGAAACAGTCTTGGTCTTGAGAACGAAGAAAATGAGAACAGATTCATAAATCCTCATGAGGAAGACTCTATATAATGAAGTAAATCACGCCTTCATCAACATACTCTACTTAGGGTGACTCTATGGTCTAAAATGAGTCAATACGGGATGTTTTTGAGAGTTAAAGGGGCACTCTCAATAATTATGTTAGCACAATAGTATAAACTTGAACTGTCTTTGGAAAGATGGGGCTAAATCCACCATACAACAGTAACAGGGGCTGTTGTGCATCATGAGCCTCATAGTAGGTCTCCTTCCAAGTCTAAATTCAGTTGAGCATAGACATCCAGTGTTAGGACAATGCTGTATGTACCACCTATAATTCTTCATACTGTCAGGTGATTTCATAATTGAAAATTAGGAAAACATTTTTTTCTTGTGTGTGTGATCTTTCCTACTTGTGATTCAAAGTTCAGCCACTACCTTGTAAATAACATACCTGGGACACAGCTCTTGTCTGTAGTGAATACTATTTTGCCCATTAACTGGTAAACTGAGTAAAACCTATTAGTTACAATCTCTAAGGTTAAATTCATTCACTTGGGTAAGAAATGAGTTCTTCCAAGTCAAAGAAATGTATCCCAATATCTTATCCAAAAAGTTGCCACATCTTACAAAGTACAAGATGCTGATAAATTTAATGTGAGGCATGGACTCAGATTGTGTCACTGAATTTCACAAGAAAAAGTTTCCAAAATGACAGAGTCCAGCTAGCTTTTAAATGCCAGTCCAGCTACCTTTTAAATGCTTCTTAATTCAGAAAGTTGATAGGCATTAATATCACATTACTATCCATTCTGTCCTAGTAATGTTAAGAGATTACACAGTGCTCTTTATATTGAAGAGTGTGCCATGCTCAGAAAAAGAGAGATCAATCCAGAAAAATATTCCATTTGTGTTACAGTTGGATGCCTCTGAGATGGACAAGAAAAGCACTATTATGAACTGAATGTTTGTGTGTCCTCCTGCCCCCCACAAATTCATATGTTGAAATTCTAACCCCCAATAAGATGATATTATGAGGTGGGCCTCTGGGGAGTAATTAAGTAATGAGGGCAAAGCCTAGTAATCAGGGGAGTAGTGTCCTTATAAGAAATAGGAGAGAGGGGCACCTGGGTGGCTCAGTGGGTTAAAGCCTCTGCCTTTGGCTCAGGTCATGATCTCAGGGTCCTGGGATCAAGCCCCACATTGGGCTCTCTGCTCAGCAGGGAGCCTGCTTCCTTTCTTCTCTCTCTCTGCCTGCCTCTGCCTACTTGTGATCTCTGTGTGTCAAATAAATAGATAAAATCTTAAAAAAAAAAAAAAAAAAGAAAGAAAGAAACAAGAGAGATTCCTCACACTCTCTCCTCTCCTTCCATGTGAGGATACAACGAGATAGATATTATTTGCAAACAAGAAATGGGTCCTCACCAGAAAGTGAATCTGTCAGGTCTTTTATTTTTGACTTCTCAGCATTCAGAACTATGAGAAATAAATTTATGTTGTTTAAACCATGCAGTCTAGGGTGCCTGGGTGGCTCACTCCATTAAGCATCTGCCTTCGGCTCCAGTTGTGATCCCGGGGTCCTGGGATTGAGTCTTGTGTTGGGCTCCTTGCTCAGTGGGGAGCCTGCTTCTCCCTCTGCCCCTCCCCTTGCTTGTGCGTGTGTTTTCTCTCCCTCTGTCTATCAAATAAATAAAAATAAAAACTCTTAATAACTTAAGAAATGCAGTCTATAATATCTAATTACAGCAGGCTGGACTGACTACCACAGGCATACAGTGATCTCCCTTGTTAGGATCTTATCAAATATACCTGCATTCACTGTAACATGGGTTCAAATTGTACCTGCTGAAGGTTAACAACAGTATGAAACAGAAGGAAAATAATACATAAATTCAAATGAATAAGGAAAAGAATTACATTAATGGGGTTTCTGAAATATTAGGCAGTAGGCCATGTTAAAGAGAAATTGTTTTGACACTTGTTAAAACATCAAGGAAGACTAATTTAAGACTATTACAATTGGGAAAAGAGCTTGAATTCAACTCTGAATACAAAAGGGACTAGTGGGGATTTATAGCCAAGAACAGGGTAGGAGAGTGGATGGGAAATTATTAAGGGGAACTTGTTTGGGTATTAAGGAGAGGGGGATGAGAAATGACTGAACATCAAGGGATGAGGGGTTCTCACTTAATTGACTTGGCAGAATTTCTTGGCAAAATTGGGCTAGGCAGGTCAAGGTCGGGTCAAGGATGAGAACTTTTGGAAAAAAGGTCTCAGAGAAACCTGACTAAAGTTTAGTTAAGGAGGGAGTGCTCATTAGCCAGGGGCTTTGCTCACCTTATAAAATATTCAGATAGTTAAATAATACTACAGGGATGGTAATTTTCTCATTTGACATTTAGCGGGACCCCCCTACTCTCTAGCAGGTAACTCTGAACATCCTCCCTAATCATAAGTAAATGCTGTATCCAAGATGTCTTCGAGACTGTCTCCTCGTGCTGGATTCAACCTCCTTTAGGCCCTGCCCTTGAAGTCTCCTCTACCCCACACCACAGGCAGTTGTTAGGTGGATGAAGCCCCAGGTCAGCCAATCTGGTCTCCACTGATCACAGCTCCCATATTTTACCCAAAGGAAATTCTGGCCCTCCGGCTGCTGAGAGATCTCCCTTCTCTCCTCAGCATACTCAAGCTCCCAAGGGGTTTTGTTTCAGTTTGTTTTTAAAGATGATTTCCTCTGTGGAGAGAGAATGAACTAAGATTTCTTGAGATAAAAAGACCACCATCTCAGAATTTTGAAAGCAAACAAGAAATGTGTGGTATGCAGGAAGAAATGCAAGAGACAAAGGCAGGGGCCACCATGCCTGGCTTCTCCAATCTCAAGTGATAGGCTTTACTTCATCTGTGAGGACAATGGAGGATGGTCTGATGGCCCATGGGCACTTGGATGGGAGTACAGTTGAGAAGGGGGAGGTGTATTGTGAGTCATACATCGGAAACTAAAAAAAGACCATTTGAAAAATGATCCTGAAGAGATGTCTTTGAAAGAGTTCACCCCATTTCTCCAATAAAATGTTTCAGATACATAAAGATGTCGTAGGGTCTGTCCAGGGAAGTGAAACGTTAGGTCTCTCTCCATGAGCAGAGATTTGTAGCATTTGGGATGCTTGTCAGCAAGTTGTATTGATCACAGAGGCAGTGTAACTTCCCCAGGTAAAGCTGTCTGACTCTTAAGTATATAGAGAACAAGAAGCTCCCACAATATGAAGTGGAGACTGCCACATCCTGGTTCTGTCTGATAGGTGGGCTTCTTTGTGCTGTGCTTCACTCTCTGAGTATCTTTTCCCCTTTGCTAACAAACAGGGTACTAGACAAGTTCCTGTCCCTCCCTATGTCTCAGGCATGAGGGGAGAACAGGTATTGCAAGGACAGGGACAAGGTGTGGTAGGGCATGATGGTTTCTTTTTTACAAATCTTTTCCTCTTAGAAAGTCCTTAAATAAAACTACTGTCTAGACCCAAGAGAAATACCCATTTGTCACCCAAGCAATTTTCAGTTTCCCATTCCATAAGATGTACAGTGGAGAATGTATCACATGAGGAAAAGGAATCTGGCAGGATTTGTCATGGGCACTTACCATCCAAGTTACCATCAAGACCTCTGCTTCCTAGATAGAGCAAGTGAGAAATGTGTACCAGAGAGGCAGAAACTCTTGATGACATGGGGATAACCTCTGTGATGGAGGGAGTGGAGTCATCAGCCCCTAAGAGTCAAACCTGAGCAAACAGAGGCACTGGGGAGGCTGAGCTCCCTACTTGCTCTGGATTCCACACTTCCCAAGTCAAGCTTTGTCCACTTTTAAGGGAGCAAATAAGTATTAGCCTAATACTCAACCATTAATAAGCTAATATGCATGACATGCACCACTGAGCCCTTGATTGTTTAACTAGAAGCTCATTTGAGCAGACTCCAACTAACACTCCAAGTTGGGCCAAGGCTTCAGACAAAGGTACGAATTTACAGCTGGATTTCAAGGTCAACTTCCTCTATTGTGGTGTAGAGCTTCAGATAAAATATTTACTGCAGGCATCTGATTCTGATTTAATTACCTTTTCCAACAAGTGCTGCCTGGGCTTGACAGGCAACAGAAAAAGCAAGCTAATCACAGGCATCTGCTCATTAGCATATTCTTCCCATAATTACTCCAGTGCTGCCATCACAGCTGTGCCCGCCCCACAGGTGCAGCACCAGAAGGGGGTTCAAGAGAGGGCTTGGAAGGGGACTCAGCTGACTCCTGGACAGGAGCCCCCTCACTGCTCATCTTGGGGCCAAGGGCAATGAGCTCCAATGCCCGTGAGCTCAAAATTGTACCTCTGCCTGACAACAGCCCTGGAAGAGAAAGCTATTTTCAATGCCCCATAGGGTTTAGGGAGAGAAGCCCAGTCTTCACCACCACCATATTGCAATACCTGGAGCCAACATGTGCCTGTTTTCCTGGTGCCAAAGAAATCCAGTCTGATCAGTTACCTCTGTTCTATATTTGATATTTTGGTTAAAAATAAACCACTCCACAATCTTTCAAACTTCTTCTTGCTAGATCTTTGGATACACACACACACACACACATACATACACTCTACCCTTACCTCTGGCCTTTACTCACACTGTATTCCTGAAACCTTCTTTTTCTCATATGCACGTCTAATGCTACTTCCCCACCAAGCCAATTTAAATGCACCCTCCATCAATTTCTGTCTTCAATTCTGCAAACTGTAAGTAATCTGTTAATCTCTTAAACTTTACCCCTTTTGCAACATTTATTTCCTTCTTCTCATATGATAGCTGTTTATGTATAGCTAATTAACTGTTCTGGATTATTTCCAACAATTTCCACAATATCTCCTATCTCATATGTTGTTCTACAATGTGACTTTGACATTCTCAGTTGGAGACAGGATTTTTTTCCCTCACCTCTTGAATCTTACCTGGTATTGTGATTGCTTTGACCAATGAAAGCAGTAGAAGTGAAGTTCCTCACTTACCAAGTCCTGGAGTTAAGAAGGAATGGCAGCTTTTACTTTTATGCTCTGGGAAAAGCCAGCTACTATATAAACAGTCTGGCTAGGCTGAGACCATCATACTGTAAGGAAGTCCAAGCTAGCCATGTGGAAAAGCCACATGGAGATACCTGGCCAGTCCCTATATTCCAAACAGCCAGCTGAGGCATCAGACACCTGAGTTAAAATTCCATCTTGGATATTCCAGCCCTAATAGACACAACAAAGAGCAAAGATGAGCTGTCCTCACCAAGCACTCCCCAAGTTGCAGGATACCAAACAAATAAATGACTATTGTTATTTTTAGCCACGGAGTTTTGGGGTAATTTGTAATGCAGCAACAGATGCCAGAGTAGTTGCCTTTACTAGATCAGAGTGTGGATGGGCTCAGGCTTCTGCTGGTCCTGATTAACACCCTGGTTTGGCCCCTTACTGGCACTGAGACATTGAATAAGAGAGTTGACTACTCTCTCTGCCCCTGATTTCTCCTCCAAAACATAGGATAACAATAACAGGAGAATTGAATAAAGTAATGAATACGGAGTATTTTAGAACAGTGCCTGCTTGCAGTCAAGCCTCAATCTGTGTTAGTAATTATCCTACTATTCATTGACAGCAAGGTACTTGGAGGCAGGATGCTTTACGTTTTTCATCTTTATCACCTGCACAATGCTGGCAGAGCTCTGAGGAAATAGAAGGCTCTGAAACACACTGGCTGAAAGAAGGAATGAATGAACAAACTGCTGCTATTTTTTCCAAAGCATAAGAGTTTAAGAGCAATAAGAGAAAGCACTTGAGGGATCCCAGACTTCTCTCCTAATCACGGAGTTACTCTGCAGAACCCAAACCTCTTCAACAACCATGCTCCTTTTGAGGGCAATCACAATAGTTTGCCATGATCTGGGGAAAGAAAAATATTCGATTCTCCTATAAATCCAATTTAAAGTCATCTTGTTGTTGTCAAAACAAAGTATATTTGGTTGCCTCCATAATTTACCATTTTGAACTAGTTATATTATAATATATCTATACAATGATATGTTTTCACAGTTGTTGAAAAATGAGGAAATCTCCATACACACACATGGAAAGATCTCACAAGATACATTTTTAAATGAACAAAAAGGAACTGGATGGTGTGAAAGAACGGCCTGGTTGGTACCAAAATGGGGAGATGTAAATATACTTCCATTCATAGAAATTCAAAGAACACACACATGCACACACATACCAGAGGACTGACCTGTGGGAGTTAAAGGGCACATTTACTTTTAATTTTTTATACTTTATCATAATATTTGTCTTCTTTTTCTGCTATAAATGTTTCATTTTTATAATAATTTTAACAATTATTTTTAAAGATTTTCTTCTCAGTGAGCAAGATGTGCATAGATGTATTTATCATCCCTGTAACAACTGTGTGGGCAACAAGCATCTCAGGGAAGTTATTCTGACATTTTGAGATGAAGGTGAAGTTTGGTTGTTAGGGAGATATTAGCTGTCTTTGGTATTCATTCCCTGAGACTGCTTTAACAAATGATGGCTTATGGCCAATAGAAAGTCATTCCTCACAGTTCTGGAGGCCAGAAGTACTAGATTGGTCACATTGGGTCAAAATCAAGGTGTTGGCAAGTCAAGCCCCTTTCAGAGGCTCTGCAGGAGAATGTCCTCCAGTTCCTGGTGACTATTAGCAATCCTTGGCTTAAGACAGAATTACTCCAGTCTCTGGCTTCTTTTTCACACCAGCTTCTCTTCTGTCTATGAATTTCCCTCTGCTTCCCTTTTATGAGAATACATGCAATTGCATTTAGGAGCCACCTGATGATCCAGGATAATCTCTCCAAGAACCTTAACTCAATCATCTCCAAGGAGTCTGTTTCTAAATAACAGTAAATGGACAGGTTTCAGGGGTTAGGATGTGGATATTTTTTGGTGTTGGTTTTTCTGCCTACAACATCTGCTATTTGCTGGAAGTCCAAATGCATGCATGAAGTCATTCATGAATCCCACAAATATTTAAGTACTTGCTTTATTTAAAAACTACAAAAGCCCAGCTCCTAGATTTTGAGGAGCATTGTTATTTTTCTAGCAGGAATTGAGCAAAAGTGGACATTCATGAACCAGTGTCCCCTCACCAACTTCCTAGAAGAAGTAGCATCCACCTCTATAGGGGACAGGAAAAGGAGATCTGACTAAGTGATGGCCATTGGTCCCCTTCAGCACAGGAGGAGGTGACCTGGGACTTATTAGAAGCCCTCAGAGGAAGGCATAATAGCTCACCTGGGCTTTCCTGGGACTACACACTCATTTCTAAACTAAACGTACTTCATGCACCCAGTCAGCTACTAAAGTGATCTGGCCATGCCCTGGCCTCTCTTTACAGGGTTATTCCACATCTTGCCCTCTATCCTGCAGGGGCTGTCTGATGCCAAAGATATTGGTTTAAAAACCACAAACACTCAGGGCTCTTGTGCTTGCAGAGCTTTTTATTTCATCTGAAAAACCATTGTTGTACAAGGCAAGTACTTTTCTTAGGAAAAAAAAAAGAAAATACAAGCTCTGAAAGGGGTCTTTATTAACTGCTTAGCAACAGTTTGCTATAAATAAAAGTGTCTTGTTTTTGCTTTTTTTATGATTAATAGCCCAACATTCTCACAAAAACATTGGCCTTGCTGGCATCCCAATTTCTTGTTAGCAGTCTTTGGTCTTGATGATTCCACAACATTTCTCTGAATGCAAATTGAGTACATGAGGTTTTAAACAAAACAAATGCTGTCTCTTGTGACACACTCATACACTAAATTATCAGAGATGCAGCATTCATGGCCATAAATTTCTTATCTCTGGCCAAATATTTAAAATGCATTTTCATCAGTTTTGCCAACTGAAGACTTTTACTCTGAAATCTGTCATTTGCACTCTGGTACTAATGACACCAGGCCTCTTCCTATACCTACCCAAAGGGAAAACCACAAAATTGATGCTAACATGTATGAATACTAACTGTGAAATCCCACTGTGCTTGACATTCTTTGCTCCACCAGGAGACATAGGTGTCATTTTCTCCATTCTGCAGTTAAGCAAACTAATGCACAGATCTCTTTAGGAGTTTTTCAGGTGTGGAGAATGAGTGAGTGGAAAATACAGAATCTGAGCCAGGATTTCAAAACATTTCTGCCTGAGTTGAAGGCCAAAATTCTCAATCATCATTACTACTGCTCCATTGTCAGTGGTCACAAGAACCCACAGACATGAGATTGTCGTCCTGTGATAAGAACATGGAGACTGAGATCTAGGGAAAATAGGCTGTTCCTTACTTTCTGAATAGAGGGGAAGAGAGAACTGCTCACCCTCATGTCTTTATTGAAAGAAAAGAATGTTTCTTCCAAGATAGGAAATATGCCTAAAGCTTAGTGAACAATTATCATTTTAAACGTATTATATTAGAGGGTCTTATGGTCCTAGGGCTGCTTGGAATAAAAACCTGGAGATTTAACTAGAGAATTATGAACATTTTGTGGAGAAAGCTGATATCATCTATTCTATAGGTGTTAGATGACATTGATTTAAATATCAGCAAAGCATGAAGTGCTACAAGCCAGAAGTATAACAATCTCTTCCCAACAGGCAGGGTCCAGTAACCACAGCGACAGGTATTGCCATCAGTCCACTTGCAATCCTCTCTGATCTGATCACTTGCTGAGCCCTGCTCCTCTGAGACAGAATCAGCTTATGGGCTTTTCTCTGGCTGTCTATGGGTAAAATGTTGTTCACTTTCAAATAGGTAAAGGCATATGTGAGGGCTCCTGAGAAAAGGAACTCTTAAAAATAAAAAGACTCCCTTCTCAGGATTCAGAAAGTGAACTGTATCAAGGCTTTCCACATTAGATAAAAAGTTGCTTTCCTAGAGATGCAAAAGGGGGAGCAAGTATGATAGGCAACTGATTGGCAGAGGGTTACTTAGGGGTTCCAGATAGTAATGGTGAAACCCTCAAGTGGGCAAAGGGTTGTAGGCTGAAGCCTTCTGGTTATGAATTTTCATGATACAAATGTAACAAGGGTAAGGGGTTAGAGGGAAACCCTGAGCTTAAGAAAACACCACATTTTCTTAAATATTCTTTATTTATGCATGTAATTTAATATAATGAACTGGCTCCTAAAGATGTGAAACTTGGTTACTGCAATTCAATGAAGAGTGTGAGCCTTCAAAGTGATATTCTGTGTGGCTTAGTGTTTCATCTGGACATCAAGAATCACTGAACCTCACTTGTTGGCTTTCAAAAGGGTAAAGGCTCTTTGATGACCCACAGAACATATACAGGCATGCATTCATTCAACAAATCTCTTTTTTTCCCCAAAAAGTATCTTTTTGAGTACTTACTTTGTGACTTCCATTCAGCAATGCAAATGGATGCCTTTCTTCAGTAAAGTTATTGCAAGTAGGTGGCAGCAGGGGACAGGGGAAAGGATTCTATGGCTTTGGTAAAAATCAGCAAACCTGGGACGCCTGGGTGGCTCAGTTGGTTAAGCGGCTGCCTTCGGCTCAGGTCATGATCCCAGCATCCTGGGATCGAGTCCCACATTGGGCTCCTTGCTCGGCAGGGAGCCTGCTTCTCCCTCTGCCTCTGCCTGCCTCTCTGTCTGCCTGTGCTCGCTCGCTCTCTCTCTCTCTAACAAATTAAAAAAAAAAATCAGCAAACCTGAATAATGATCCAGAGCTCTGTTATGAATATAAAGTGTTCCTATACTCTTAGTGTAGAGAAGGGCTTAAGTACAAGGTCTTCAGTGACAGACCATCTGCCTTGAGGTCCTGGTTCTGTTACTAACTAGTATGTGACTTTAGGCACGTCGCTTAACTTTTCTTAGCCTCAGTGTTTTCTTGTTTATAATCAGGGGGAAATCATGTCCATCCTCTAGTACCAAAGCATGGTATTTATATACTAATGTATGTAAAAAATCAATAAATGTTACTTCTTTATATTAGTAGTAGCAAGGACTAGAGCCAAGTAGGTGTATAACACTTCCCTGAATGTAACATTTCCTATACTGTGTATGCCTAGGTCCTACAGTTCTGAACTGCAAGAGAATTGGCATGCCCAATATCTTCTATAAGGCAAGTTCCATGCAACAAATATCTGGGAGTGATGGGGGTGTTAAAAAAATCCTCAGAAGAGGGCACCTGGGTCGTTCAGTTGGTTAAGCAACTGCCTTTGTCTCAGATCATGATCCCAGAGTCCAGGGATTGAGTCCCGCATCAGGTTCCCAGCTCCATGGGGTGTCTGCTTCTTCCTCTGACCTTCTCTCCTCTCATGTTCTTTCTCACAGTCTCTCTCTCAAATAAATAAATAAAATATTTTTTGAAAGATCCTCAGAAGCAACTGGATCTCTGACTCAGGACTGTGAGAAGTGAGATGAGCCTTATGGATATTGCTCCATGTACCAGAAGTATTGATACATCATGTACCCATACAACCCAAACCAGGGCAGCTTTAGCACAGAGGGACTGGTGGGCATTTGATAAATAAAGCAATTGGGAAATAATTATCATAGTCACCATTATCATCACCATCGTGATCAAAAGGCAAATAAATCCTTCCTGATTCACGGTGTGTAATTTTTCCTACAACATGATATCATGTCACAGATGCTGTCATGGATTTCATATATTTATTTAGAATGTCCTAATTCATACCTGGAATATTTTTGGAGCTCTCATTTTATGTTGTTAAATTATAGTGCCTTGTTTAATAGAGTGCAAAGCAGGGTGTGATGGGTCCGTAATCAAAGGAACGAGACTGATAGAAAGCCAAAGTCAAGCAAAGCTTTATTTCATGCCAAACATTGAGAATCAGAACTACCGGTCGAGGCCACCTCTTACAGAGAGGGCAACCTCTCCCTGCCTTATGGACTAACTTTTAAAGGGCAAAGGCCATGTGGTTGGGCCTGGCCACACACAGGTGCCAATGAGATTGTAACACACAGAGACAGCTGCACAGTCATGCTAGGTCACACAAGGGTGGCCAGTTGAATTACAATTTACACTAGTAGATATTTGAACTAGCCTATCACCCTGGTCAGAATTGGCACCCAAAAGGTCCCCAAAAGGCGGGACCAACACTCCTTGGTACCTAAGGAGACAGTATGCTCATTCCACTGAGTAGATGTCTCCACCTGGCCTGACCCGCCCTTGTATTTGGGCTTTGTTACCTGGGACCGGTTTCCAGGACTTGCTTTTAAGTAAGTTCCCTGAGGGGGAGGCAAGGTCAGTTTAACTTTTATTACATAAACAACAAAATGGCTGTTCAACCGAAATGGAGCTGTTCTGGCTAAATAAGCCCTTACAGGGTGCAAGGTACTTTTTTTTTTTTTTAAGATTTTTACTTACTTATTTATTCTAGAAATAAAGAGAGTACACACACAAGTGGGGTAGGAGCAGAGGGAGAGGAACAAGCAGACTCCACATTGAGCCACAAGCTCCCCAAAAAGGAGTTGTGGTTTTGATGAGGGAAGAGAAGGCAAGCTGAGGACAAAGCAGAAGCTGACACTCCACAACAACCCTTCCCCAGATGGGATATATGTGGCATTCCTTAGGCATTCCACACTGTCCTAAAGCTAAGGAAAGGGAAAAAATAAATAGTTAACTTACAGAGATCACAATCCTACAAGACATGAGTCTCCTTCAGTTTAAAAATGTCTTAGCAATCCCCAAGAACAAAGTATTTCTATTAATAACCTAGCTTCCAGAAGGAAATGTAGATACAATTAAATGTCCTTACAACCTACCACCCATTGACAGATACTTGAAGGGGGCAGAGTGCAATGTTCCTCCAGCAAGTTTCCAATTGTTAATGTTAATACCTTGCTAGAAGGAAAAACAACCTTAACTTGACAATGGAAAGGCCTCTGGTATCCAGTGAGTCTTCTTTAACACGTCAAAATCCTTTTGAAAACTTCCCTTTTCCTTACCTCCCCAAACTCCCAATTATATAATCAACCACCCCTCATAACCCTGGTGCTGCAGTTCTTTGTGACCATGGGTCCTGTCCCCATGCTTTAATAAAATCACCTTTTTGCACCAAAGACATCTCAAGAATTCTTTCTTGGCTGTTGGCTCTGGACCTCATCCCAGCAAATCTCACCTATATTCCAAAACTACATCAGTTCTGGTTTGTTTGTTTGTTTGTTTGTTTTTTAGTAGGCTCCATCCCCAAGTGGGGCTTGAACTCAACAACCCTGAGATCAAAACCTGAGAAGAGATCAAGAGTGGTATGCTGAACAAATATGAGCCACATAGGCACCCCCAAGGTACTTTCATGAGCAATATCTCATTTGATTTTTGTAATCAAGTTTAACTTAGGATCTAGTAATCAAGAGCTCCGTTTCAGGTTTTTTTTTTTTTTTCTTTCGCTATTGGACACCAAGTTCAACAGATATGCTTGTCTCTCTGAAGTAGTTTTGGCTAGTGGCATAATATTGTCACAGAATCTCCATTGTATGAGTACCTACCAGTATTTAAGTTCCCATTGTCAGCTAGCAAGCAGAAGAAAGAGCATCTGAACCCAGGGTAAAAACCCAAGCTGTCATCCACTAAAGTCCTCTGAAATATTAGCTGCTATGTTTTTGCTATAGCCTGCAAGTAGGACTAATGTTTAGTCAGCCAAAGGTGAAGGTATGACAACAACCTTGACATCTGTAACTTCAGAGCACTTTAAGAATATTCAAAAGAACTCAGGGTGAAAGGAATCTTAACTGTTAGTAAATGCAGATGCCTTGTAATATTTAAGTACTATTGAGCATTTATACCTGGGAAGCTGGTGGCCAATTATAATCCACTTTGAGTAAGGTCAAAGTTTCTCAGACAGAGTAAGGTTTTATCAAACTTAATAACCCAATGATGGTGGCTGGCTCTGATGTGCCAGGGTCGCGAGACCCCCCGATGAGACCACCACGGAGACACAGAGCTGAATGCAAGTGCAAGGTTTCTTTATTGAGAGCGTACCCAGGCATGGACCCCTGTCAAACACATCGGCGCAGCAGGTGGAGGAGGTAGGGTCCCGTACCCCTTATGAGTACAGCTTATAAAGGCAAAAACCACAAAGTATCACATGCAAAATTACACGCATGGGTGACCTTTAACAGGATTGGTGCTGGGGTTGCTTAAGCTGTGCTATTCAGCGGGGATTGGCTACTTTGTCTAGGGGATATTTTCTGAAAGTTGTTTGTACTGGGGCGGGAAAGTTGTTTACTCTGAAAGTTGTTTGTCCAACGGTTGCGGTTGCTGTTGCTCGACTGACTACTGGGGCGGGCCAGGGGCCTCTTATCTGGTAAGGCCAGCCTGGGTGGGCCAGGGGCCTCTTATCTGGTAAGGCCAGCCCATGGGGCAGGGGCAGGAGGATGCACAAACATACAAAATGGAACCTTCTTTCTAAGATGGAGTCACTTCGGTTCTACATTCCCCCCTATGTCTGGTGACTAGTTCAATCATGAACTATTGCTGGTTATGAACACACTGGACCATCAGTTGGATGGTACTCAGCCTTTCCTTCATGAATTGGACCAAGCAGTTTAAGATGCATGGTTCAAAGGTCAGTAACAATATTAGTATAATCAGGGGTCCTAATAAGGTAGATATTAATGTGGTGAGCCAAGGCGAGTTATTAAACCAGGATTCAAACCAGCCTTGTTGTGCTTTCCATTCCTTCTTTCATTTTGCAAGGCCCTCTCTAACCTTGGCCATGGAATCTCTAACCACTCCTGTGTGGTCTGCATAAAAACAGCATTCTTGGGGGAGGAGTCAAGAAGGCTGAGAAGTAGCAGGCTGAGACGACATCAGGCAGCAGGAGATCAGCTAGATAGCCTATCAAACCATTCTGAACACCTACGAATCCAACAGGAGATCGAAGAGAAGAAAAACAACAATTCTAGAAACAAAAAATCGACCACTTTCTAAAAGGTAGGACCAGCGGAGAAGTGAATCCAATGCGCCGGGAAGATAGACCCCAGGGGGAAGGGCCGGCTCCCGGCAAGCGGCGGAGCACAAAATCAGGACTTTTAAAAGTCTGCTCCACGGAGGGACATTGCTCCAGAGGCTAAACGGGTGAAGACCTCATGGAGACAGCGTGGACTCAGGTCCCGCGGGGTCACAAAAGGATCGGGGGTGTCTGAGTGTCACAGAGCTCACAGGTATTAGAGCGGGGAAGCCGGCTGCGGAGACAGAGCCGAGGTTTCCTAGAGCCGTGGTCTGTGACACAGGCCGGTGCTCTGTGACACGGGCCAGTGCTCTGTGCAAGGGGTCCCCACAAGATCCGGGGAGACTCCGACCCGGGAGAGCTCAGGGATCTACGGGGTTCGGAGACTCCAGGTGGGACTCTGCCAGAGACAGAGACACTTGGTCACAGGCTGGGTGAGCTCGGAGCGTTCCCAGAAGCCAGTGAGACGGGACTGATTACGCATGATTTTCTCCAAGCGCGGCTGGAGGCGGGGGAGACGGGAGTGATTAAACGCTTTTCTCTGAAGACGCACTGAAGACTGGGGCCCTGAGCTATTGGCTCCTCCGAGCCGGAGATTGGGATGCTGCCATTTTCATTCCCGTCCTCTGGAACTCTATGGAAAGCGTTCAGGGAACAAAAGCTCCCAAAAGCGAACCTGAGAGGATTACTTAGCCCGGCCCCTGGTAAGGGTGGTGCAATTCCACCTGGAGCAGAGACACTTGAGAATCATTACAACAGGCCCTTACCACAGAAGATCAACAAGAAACCCAGCCAAGACCAAGTTCACTTAACAAGGAGAACAGCGGATTCTTATCTGGACAAAATGACAAGGCAGAAAAACTCACAAAAAAAAAAAAAAAAAAAAAAAAAAACAGGAGGCAGGACCGAAGGCTAGGGACCTAATCAATACAGACATTGGTAATATGTCAGATCTGGAATTCAGGACGACGATTCTCAAGGTTCTAGCCAGGCTCGAAAAAGGCATGGAAGATATTAGAGAAACCCTGTCAGGAGAAATAAAAGCCCTTTCTGGAGAAATAAAAGAACAAAAGTCTAATCAAGTTGAAATAAAAAAAGCTATGAATGAGGTGCAATAAAAAATGGAGGCTCTTACTAGGATAAATGAGGCAGAAGACAGAATTAGTGATTTGGAAGACCAAATGACAGAGAATAAAGAAGCTGACCAAAAGAGAGACAAACAACTACTGGACCACGAGCGGAGAATTCGAGAGATAAGTGATGCCATAAGACGAAACAACATTAGAATAATTGGGATTCCAGAAGAGAGAGAAATAGGAGCAGAAGGTATACTGGAGAGGATTATTGTAGAGAATTTCCCTAATATGTCAAGGGGAACAAGCATCAAAATCCAGGAGGTGCAGAGAACACCCCTCAAAATCAATAGGAATCGGTCCACACCCCGCCATCTAATAGTAAAATTTACAAGTCTTAGCGACAAAGAGAAAATCCTGAAAGCAGCATGGGACAAGAACTCTGTAACATCCAATGGTAAAAATATTAGATTGGCAGCAGACTTATCCACAGAGACCTGGCAGGCCAGAAAGAACTGGCATGATATATTAAGAGCACTAAACGAGAAAAACATGCAGCCAAGAATACTTTATCCAGCTAGGTTATCATTGAAAATAGAAGGAGAGATTAAAAGCTTCCAGGACAAACAAAAACTGAAAGAGTTTGTAAACACCAAACCAGCTCTACAGGAAATATTGAAAGGGGTCCTCTAAGCAAAGAGAGACCCTAAAAGTATTATCAGAAAGGAACAGAGACAATATACAGTAACAATCACCATACAGGCAATACAATGGCACTAAATTCATATCTCTCAATAGTTACCCTGAATGTAAATGGGCTAAATGCCCCAATCAAAAGACACAGGGTTTCAGAATGGATAAAAAAACAAAACCCATCCATATGCTGCCTACAAGAAACTCATCTTAGACCTGAAGACACCTCCAGATTGAAAGTGAGGGGGTGGAAAACAATTTACCATGCTAATGGACATCAGAAGAAAGCTGGGGTGGCAATCCTTAGATCAATTAGATTTTAAGCCAAAGACTATAATAAGAGATGAGGAAGGACACTACATCATACTCAAAGGGTCTGTCCAACAAGATCTAACAAGATCTAACAATTTTAAATACCTATGCCCCTAACATGGGAGCAGCCAACTATATAAACCAATTAATACAAAATCAAAGAAACACATTGACAAGAATACAATAATAGTTGGAGACTTTAACACACCCCTCACTGAAATGGACAGATCATCCAAGCAAAAGATCAACAAGGAAATAAAGGTCTTAAATGACACACTGGACCAGATGGATATCACAGATATATTCAGAACATTCCACCCCAAAGCAACAGAATACACATTCTTCTCTAGTGCCCATGGAACATTCTCCAGAATAGATCACATCCTAGGTCATAAATCAGGTCTCAACAGGTATCAAAAGATTGGGATCATTCCCTGCATATTTTCAGACCACAATGCTCTGAAGCTAGAACTCAATCACAAGAGGAAATTTGGAAAGAGCACAAATACATGGAGACTCAACAGCATTCTTCTAAAAAATGAATGGGCCAACCAGGAAATTAAAGAAGAATTGAAAAAAAACATGGAAACAAATGATAATGAAAACACAACGGTCCAAAATCTGTGGGACACAACAAAGGCAGTCCGGAGAGTAAAATATATAGTGATACAAGCCTATCTCAAGAAACAGGAAAGGTCTCAAATACACAACGTAACTCTACACCTAAAGGAGCTCGAGAAAGAACAACAAAGAAAGCCTAAACCCAGCAGGAGAAGAGAAATAATAAAGATCAAAGCAGAAATCAATGAAATAGAAACCAAAAAACAATAGAACAAATCAATGAAAATAGGAGCTGGTTCTTTGAAAGAATTAATAAGATTGATAAACCTCTGGCCAGACTTATCCAAAAGAAAAGAGAAAGGACCCAAATAAATAAAATCATGAATGAAAGAGGAGAGATCACAACCAACACCAAAGAAATACAAACAATCATAAAAACATATTATGAACAACTCTATGCCAACAAATTTGACAATCTGGAACAAATGGATGCTTTCCTAGAGACATATAAGCTGCCAAAACTGAACCAGGAAGAAATAGAAAACCTGAATAGGCCCATCACCAGTAAGGAGATTGAAACAGTCATCAAAAATCTCCAAACAAACAAAAGCCCAGGGCCAGATGGCTTCCCAGGGGAATTCTACCAAACATTTAAAGAAGAATTAATTCCTATTCTCCTGAAACTGTTCCAAAAAATAGAAATGGAAGGGAAACTTCCAAACTCATTTTATGAGGCCAGCATCACCTTGATCCCCAAACCAGACAAGGATCCCATCAAAAAAGAGAATTACAGACCAATATCTCTGATGAATACAGATGCAAAAATTCTCACCAAAATACTAGCCAATAGGATCCAACAGTACATTAAAAGGATTATTCACCACGACCAAGTGGGATTTATTCCAGGGCAGCAGGGTTGGTTCAACATCCGCAAATCAATCAATGTGATACAGTACATTAACAAAAGAAAGAACAAGAACCATAAGATACTCTCAATAGATGCTGAAAAAGCATTTGACAAAGTGCAACATCCCTTCCTAATCAAAACTCTTCAAAGTGTAGGGATAGAAGGCACATACCTCAATATTATCAAAGCCATCTATGAAAAACCCACTGCAAGTATCATTCTCAATGGAGAAAAACTGAGAGCTCTTCCGTTAAGGTCAAGAACATGGCAGGGATGTCCACTATCACCACTGCTATTCAACATAGTACTAGAAGTCCGAGCCTCAGCAATCAGACAACAAAAAGAAATTAAAGGCATCCAAATCGGCAAGGAAGAAGTCCAACTATCGCTCTTTGCAGATGATATGATACTATATGTGGAAAACCCAAAAGGCTCCACTCCAAAACTGCTAGAGCTTGTACAGGAATTCAGTAAAGTGTCAGGATATAAAATCAATGCACAGAAATCAGTTGCATTTCTTTACACCAACAACAAGACAGAAGAAAGAGAAATTAAGGAGTCAATCCCATTTACAATTACACCCAAAACCATAAGATACCTAGGAATAAACCTCACCAAAGAGGCAAAGAATCTATACTCAGAGAACTATAAAGTACTCATGAAAGAAATTGAAGAAGACACAAAGAAATGGAAAAATGTTCCATGCTCATGGATTGGAAGAATAAATATTGTGAAAATGTCTATGCTACCTAAAGCTATCTACACATTTAATGCAATGCCTATCAAAATTCCATCCAATTTTTTCAAAGAAATGGAACAAATAATCCTAAAATTTATATGGAACCAGAAAAGACCTCGAATAGCCAAAGGAATATTGAAAAAGAAAACCAAAGTTGGTGGCATCACAATTCCCGACTTCAAGCTCTACTACAAAGCTGTCATCATCAAGACAGTATGGTACTGGCACAAAAACAGACACATAGATCAATGGAACAGAATAGAGAGCCCAGAAATAGACCCTCAACTCTATGGTCAACTAATCTTCGACAAAGCAGGAAAGAACATCCAATGGAAAAAGGATAGCCTCTTCAACAAATGGTGTTGGGAAAATTGGACAGCCACATGCAGAAAAATGAAATTGGACCATTTCCTTACACCACACA
>ML098993.1:0-37219 GCA_003697995.1 Taxidea taxus jeffersonii
GCCATTGCTGCTATGAACATTGGAGTACAGATGGCCCTTCTTTTCACTACATCTTTATCTTTAGGGTAAATACCCAGTAGTGCAATTGCAGGGTCAGAGGGAAGCTCTGTTTTTAATTTCTTGAGGAATCTCCACACTGTTTTCCAAAGTGGCTGCACCAACTTGCATTCCCATCAACAGTGTAAGAGGGTTCCCCTTTCTCCACATGCTCTCCAACACACGTTGTTTGCTGTCTTGTTAATTTTGGCCATTCTCAATGTGGTATCTCAATGTGGTTTTGATTTGAATCTCCCTGATGGCTAGTGATGATGAACATTTTTTCATGTGTCTGTTAGCCATTTGTATGTCTTCATTGGAGAAGTGTCTGTTCATGTCTTCTGCCTATTTTTTGACATGATTATCTGTTTTGTGTGTGTTGAGTTTGAGAAGTTCTTTATAGATCTTGAATATCAGCCCTTTGTCTATACTGTCATTTGCTAATATCTTCTCCCATTCCATGGGTTGCCTCTTTGTTTTGTTGACTGTTTCCTTTGCTGTGCAGAAGCTTTTGATCTTGATGAAGTCCCAAAAGTTCATTTTCACTTTTGTTTCCTTTGCCTTTGGAGACATATCTTGAAAGAAGTTGCTGTGGCTGATACTGAAGAGGTCACTGCCTATGTTCTCCTCTGGGATTCTGATGGGTTCCTGCCTCATGTTGAGGTCTTTTATTCATTTCGAGTTTATCTTTGTGTATGGTGTAAGAGAATGATCGAGTTTCATTCTTCTACATATAGCTGTCCAGTTTTCCCAACACCATTTATTGAAGAGATTGTCTTTTTTCCACTAGATATTTTTTCCTGCTTTGTTGAAGATTATTTGACCATAGAGTTGAGGGTCCATATCTGGACTCTCTATTCTGTTCCCCTGGTTGATGTGTCTGCTTTTGTGCCAGTACCATCCTGTCTGGATCACAGCTTTATAGTAAAGCTTGAAATCCGGCAACGTGATGCCGCCAGTTTTGTTTTTCTTTTTCAACATTTCCTTAGCAATTCGGGGTCTCTTCTGATTCCATACAAATTTTAGGATTGTTTGCTCCAGCTCCTTGAAAAAATGCTGGTGGAATTTTGATCGGAATGGCATTGAACTATAGATTTCTCTAGGCAGTATAGACATTTTAACAGTGTTTATTTTTCTGACCCATGAGCATGGAATGGTCTTCTATCTTTTTGTATCTTCTTCGATTTCTTTCGTGAGTGTTCTGTAGTTCCTCGAGTACAGATCCTTTACCTCTTTGGTTAGGTTTATTCCCAGGTATCTTATGGTTCTTGGTGCTCTATAGTAAGTGGAATCGATTCTCTAATTACTCTTTCTGTATTTTCATTGTTAGTGTATAAGAAAGCAACTGATTTCTGTACATTGACTTGGTATCCTGCCACATTACTGAATTGCTGTATGAGTTCTAGTAGTTTGGGGGTGGAGTCGTTGGGGTTTTCCATATAAAGTGTCATGTCATCTGCAAAGAGAGAGAGTTTGACTTCATCACTGCCAATTTGAATACATTTTATTTCTCTTTGTTGTTTGATTGCTGTTGCTAGGACTTCTAATATTATATTGAACAAGAGTGGTGAGAGTGGGCATCCTTGTCATGTTCCTGATCTCAATGGGAAGGCTGTGAACTTTTTCCTATTGAGGATGATATTTGCTTTGGGTTTTTCATAGATAGACTTTATGAAGTTGAGGAATGTTCCCTCTATCCCTATACTTTGAAGCGTTTTAATCAGGAATGGATGCTGGATTTTGTCAAATGCTTTTTCTACCATGCATCTTTTCTGATCAAAGTGCTATGAAATCAGAAGAAAACCATGAGAAAAAATTTGGAAAGACCACAAATACAGGGAGGTTAAACAACATGCTACTAAACAATAAATGTATCAACCAGGAAATAAAACAATTGAAAAAATACATTGAAACAAATGAAAATGAGAATAGAATGGTCCAAAATCTTTGAGATGCAGCAAAATTGATCCTAAGAGGGCAGTGTATAGTAATACAGGCCTACCTCAATAAGTAAGAAAAATTTCAAAGCAACAACCTAACCTTACACCTAAAAGAGCTAGTGGAACATAAGGAATAGCATGGAGGACATTAGGAGAAGGAAGGGAAAAATAAAGGGGGCGGGAATTGGAGGGGGAGACAAACCATGAGAGACTGTGGACTCTGAGAACAAACAGGGTTTTAGAGGGGAGAGGGGTAGGGATGAGTTGGGCCAGTGATGGGTGTTAAGGAGGGCATGAATTGCATGGAGCACTGGGTGCTATATGTAAACAATGAATCTTGGAACACTACATCAAAAACATAACATTAGTAACATTAAAAAATGACATACTTTATAGTGACTAACTAATATAAAAAAAACAGGTAAAGCCCAAAGTCAGCAAAAGGAAGGAAATAATAATGATTGCAGCAGAAATAAATGATATAGAAACTAAGAAAACAATAGAACAGATCAATGAAACCAGGAGCTGGTTCTTTGAAAAAAATTAATAAAATTGATAAGCCTTTAGCTAGACTTATCAAAAAGACAGGAAAAATAACCCAAATTAATAAAATTACAAATTAGAGGAGAAAGAACAACCAACACTACAGAAATCCAAACAATTATAAGAGAATATTATGAAAAACTAAATGCAAACCAATTAGAGAAACTGGAAAAAATGGATAAATTCCTAGAAACATATAAACTACCAAAAGTGAAAGAGGAAGAAATAGAAAACATGAACAGACTGATAACCTGCAAAGAAACTGAATCAGTCATCCAAAACTCCCAGCATATGGAAGTCCAGGACCAGACAGCTTCATGTGTGAATTTTACTACTTAAAGAAGAGTTAATACCTATTCTTCTCAAACTATGGGAGATGCAACGGGGGAGGGGGTTAAGGTGGTAGGAAAAGAAAATATGAAACAAGATGGGATCGGGAGGGAGACAAACCAAAAGAGACTCTTTTTATGTCATAAAACAAACTGAGGGGGGAGGGGGGGAGAGGGGTTGGGAGAGGGGGGTGGGGTTAAATTATATTTTTAAATAAAAAAAATTGAAAAAAAAAAAACTTAAAAATAAAAAAAAAAAAAAGCTTAAAGAAAAAAAAATAGAAAAGGGAGGAAAACTTCCAAATTAATTCTATGAAGCCAGCATTACCCTGATACCAAAACCAGATAAACAGATCACTAAAAAGAGAGAAAGAACTACAGGTCAATATCCCTGATGAATACAGATGCAAAAATTCTTAATAAAATACTGGCAAACTGAATCCAACAATACAGTAAAAGAATCATCCACCACAATCAAGTGGGACATATTCTTGAGTTGCAAGAATAGCTCAATATATGCAAAATGTGATACACCACATTAATAAAAGAAATTAATAATAATGAAATTAATAAGAAAAATAAAAAATAGAACCATGTGATCATTTCAATAGATACAGAAAAGGCATTAGATAAAGTACAACATCCATTCTTGATAAAAATCCTCAACAAAGTAGGTTTAGAGGGAACATAATAAAGGCCATATATGAAAAGCCCAAAGGTAACATAATATTCAATGGGGAAAACCTGAAAGTTTTCCCTCTATGGTCAGGAAGAAGACAGGGATATCCACTCTCATCTCTCTTATTTTTTTAAAAGATTTTATTTATTTATTTGTCATAGAGAGAGCACAAGCAGGCAGAGTGGCAGGCAGAGGCAGCGAGAGAAGCAGGCTCCCTGCTGGACAAGGAGCACGATGCAGGACTTGATCCCAGGACTCCGGGATCGTGACCTGAGCCGAAGGCAGCAGCCTAACTGACTGAGCCACTCAGGTGTCCCTCATCTCTCTTATTTAACATAGAACTGGAAGTCCTAGCCACAGCAATCAGACAACAAAAAGAAATAAAAGCCCTCCAAATTGGCAAGGAGGAAGTAAAACTTTCACCATCTCCACATGACCTGAACCTATATATAGAAAACACAAAAAGACTCTACCAAAAAAAACCCCTGCTAGAACTAATAAATGGATTCAGTAAAGTCACAGGATACAAAATCAATGTACAGAAATCTGTTACATTTCTATATATCAATAATAAAGTAGCAGAAATGGAAATAAAGAAATCTATGCAAGGACACCTGGGTGGCTCAGTCAGTTAAACCTGTGCCTTCAGCTCAGGTCATGATCTCAGGGTCCTGGGATTGGGTTCTGTGTTGGGGTTCTTGATCCACAGGGAGTCTTTCTCCCTCTCTCCTGCTGGTGCTCACTCTCTATCTCTCTCTTTAACAAATAAAATCTTTAAAAAATCAATGCCATTTACAATTGCACCAGAAACAATTAGATACATGGGAATAAACCAAACCAAAGAGGTAAAAGACTTGTACTTTGTAACTATAAAACACCAATGAAAGAAATCGAAAAGGACACCAAGAAATAGAAAACCATTCCATGCTCATGGATTGGAAGAAAAAAATGCTGTTAAAATGTTTATCCTACCCAAAACAATGTACACATTAATGCAGTTCCTATCAAAATACCCCTAGTATTTTTCACAGAGCTAGAACAAATAATCCTAAAATTTGCATGGAACTACAAAAGACCCCGAATAGCCAAAGCAATCTTAAAAAAGAAAAGTGACGCTGGGGCATCACAATTTTGGACCTCGCATTATATCACAAAGCTGTAATGATCAAAACAGTGTGGTACTAGCACAAAAACAGACACATAAATGCATGGAATGGAATAGAAAACCCAGAAATGAACCCTCAACTATATGATCAATTACTCTTCAACAAAACAGGAATATCCAATGGGAATAAGACAAAAATGGTGTTAGGGAAACCGGACAGTAACATGCAAAAGAATGAAACTGGACCACTTTGTTACACCATACCAAAAAATAAATTCAAAATGGATTAAAGACCTAAATGTAAGGGGTATCTGGGTGGCTCAGTCAGCTAAGCATCTACTCTTGATTTTGGCTCAGGTCATGTTCTCAAGCCCTGCATCTGGCTCCATGCCCAGCATGCTTAAGTTTCTCCCTCTCTCTTTCCTTCTACTGCCCTCCTCTCTAAAATAAAGACCTATATATGAGAGAGAGAGAGGCAAACCAAGAAACTGACTCTTAACTATAGAGTTACAAGATGGCTAAAAGAGGATGTAGGGGTGTCTGGGTGGCTCAGTTGGTTAAGCATCTGTCTTTGGCTTAGGTCATCATCCCAGGGTCCTGGGATCGAGCCCTATGTTGGGCTTCCTACTCAGCAGGGAACCTGCTTCTCCCTCTCCTGCTCCCCCCTGCTTGTGCACGCTCTCTCCCTCTCTCTCTCTCTCTCTCTGTGTGACAAATAAATAAAATCTTTAAAAAAAAAGATGGTGTGGGTGGCGAGATGGGTTAAATAGGTGATGGGCATTAAGGAGTGAACTTGTGATAAGCACCAGATATTGTATGGTTTTGTTGAATCAGCATATTGTGTACCTGGAACTAATATTACACTGCATATTAATTAACTGGAATTTAAATAGAAACTTAAAAGAAGAGAAAGTACACAGATGAGAAATAACCATATAAAGAGGTACTCAACTTCATATGTCATCAAGGAAATGCAAATGAAAAGAACAATGACCAAATTATGGAAAGAGCCCAGATGTATGTATGTATGTATGTATGTGTGTACGCCACGTCTTCTTTAGTCATTTATCTGTTGGTGGACATTGACTATATATATATATTACTATATATATACATATACATATACATATATGTATATATACGTGTATGTATATATGTATATATACATATACATATATGTATATATATAGTAATATATATATGTGGTCAATGTCCATATATAATGTAATATATATATAAAGTAATATATATATGGTCAATATATATAATATATATTGTATATGTATATGTATATATGTTATATGTATATATATACACATATATGTATGTATATATATTACTATATATAGATATACATATGTATATATAGTAATATATATATGGTCAATGTCTATATATATAATGTAATATATATATAAAGTAATATATATATGGTCAATATATATAATATATATATTACTATATACATATACATATACATATATGTATATATACGTGTATGTATATTACTATATACATATACGTATATGTATATGTATATATATAGTAATATATATATTATTCAGCCATCAAAAAGATATCTTGCCATTTGCAATGAAATGGATGGAACTAGAGGGCATTATGCTAAGCAAAAGAAGTCAGTCAGAGAAAGACAAATACAATATAATTTCACTTGTATGTGGAATTTAAGAAATGAAACAGATGAACATAGGGGGAAAAAAGGAAAAATAAAATAAGATGAAAACAGAGAGAGAGGCAAACCATAAGAAACTATTAACTATAGGGAACAAGGTGAGGATTGCTGGAGGGAAAGGGGGTGGGGGGGGGGTAACTGGGAGATTGGCATTAAGGAGGGCACTTGAAGAAATGGGCACTGGGTGTTGTATGCAAGTGATGAATCACTGAATTCTACCTCTGAAACTAATAATGCAGTATATGTTAATTAAATTGCATTTAAAGGGGCACCTGGGTGGCTCAGTTGGTTAAGCGGCTGCCTTCGGCTCAGGTCATGATCCCAGCGTCCTGGGATCGAGTCCCACATCCGGCTCCTCGCTCAGCAGGGGGCCTGCTTCTCCCTCTGTCTCTGCCTGCCTCTCTGTCTGCCTGTGCTCGCTCTCTCTCTCTCTCTAATAAATAAATAATTAAAAAAATAATTTAAATTGCATTTAAAATTTTAAAAAATTTTAAAAATAAAGAACAATGACATACTACTACATACCTATCAGAATGGCCAAAGTCTGGAACACTGACAATACCAAATGCCAGAAGGATGTGGAGCAACAAGAACTCTCACTCATTGCCAGTGGAAATGTAAAATGTTGCAGCCACTTTGCAAGACACATTGGCAGTTTCTCACAAAATTAAACATGATCTAGCAATTGATCTCCTTAGTATTTAACCAAATATGTCAAAAATATATGTCCACACAAAAATTTGCATACAATGTTTATAGCAGCTTTATTCATAATTGCCAAAATGTGGAAGCAGCCAAGAGTCCTTCAGTTCAGTAGTTTAGTTGATAAATAAACTGGGGTACATTCAGACAATGGAATATTATTTACTGCTAAAAAGAAATGAGCTATTAAGCCATGAAAAGGCATGGAAAAAACTTAAATGCATATTACTAAGTGAAGGAAGCGAATATGAAAAGACTACAAACTGTATCACTCCAACTGTGTAGCATTCTGGAAAAGGCAAAACTATGAAGGCAGTAAAAAGATCAGTGGTTGTCAGATGTTGGAAGGGTGAGGCAGGATGAATAGGTGGAGCACATGATTTTTAGGGCAGTGAAAATATTCTGTATGACCCCATAATGACAGATAAGTGTCATTAACTAAAAAAAATGCTATATTGAAAAAATTTAAACTTTCTTTGACTGTACAAAAGTTACCTTCAAGGCCAGTCATCAGTTTTCATTGTGTTGTAGATATTCAGAAGGAGCAAATAATCATGAGTTCTAGTTGATTAAATGTCAGCAAGATGATTTAGTGAATGTAGTATTTTCCTCGTTGATAATACACTAGAACTATTTTTTTTGGAGAATCCTTCCAGAATAAAAATACATACATCATAAATGAAATGTCCCACTGATACTTTCTGCTTCCCTGCCCTCTTTCCTTTTTTAATAACATCATATTTATTGAGGTATAATTTACATATGGTAATATTCACCCCTTTTATATGCTCAGTCTTATGAGTTTTGACAAAAGAATATCATACTAGAGTTAAAATATGTAACATTTCATCACTCCAGAAAGTTTCCTCATGCTCCCCTGTAATGAATCTTCTCCCCACCCCCATACTTCCTCTGGGTACTCACTGATCTGTTTTTTTGTCCCCATAGTTTTGCCTTTTCCAGAATTTTATATAAATAAAACCATTTGTGTCTGGCTTATTTCACTTCGTGTAATGACTTTGTGAATTTTGAAGTTTTGCTGGTATCAATAGTTCATTCCTGTTTATTGCAGAGCTGTAACCCATTGTATTAATGTATACCCACTTATCCATTTACTGGTTGAAGTACATTTTGAGCTATTGCCAAGTTCCCCCCTTTCCTATTTATTAAATCATTGAAACAAAATAGCATATTAAAACATTTAAATCGGGGCACCTGGGTGGCTCAGTGGGCTAAAGCCCCTGCCTTTGGCTCAGGTCATGATCCCAGGGTCCTGGAATCGAGGCCCGAATCGGGCTCTCTGCTTGCTGGGGAGACTGCTTCCTTCTCTCTCTGCCTGCCTCTCCGCCTACTCATGATCTCTCCCTGTCAAATAAATAAATAAAATCTTCAAAAAAAACATTTAAATCACAAAACGAAATGGTCAATGTATAGAAGAATATTAAGAAAACAAATGTCCTTATCATGAAAAAGTATACAAAAGTGAAATCTTAATTCTATTGTTGAATTTGGGATGCATAGCTATGAAAAAGTTTTAAGTCATCATCTAGGTAACACCTTTATGTTAAAATAAAATTATGTTAGCTTTAATAAGAGGAGATTACAAATTTCACTATTGGTCAACTCAACCAGATAACAGGATTAGATATACATTTTTCATCTTATGAAACTTACCCTAACCTTTAACCCCAGACTTCAGTGATGATATTATTAACTTAAAATAAAATATTCTATGACAAAACCCATCCCACTATTCTTTCAATGTACCTACTGAATGGACTTGTTATTTTTAAGGATCTTCCAAATATCATCTTCACTGATATTAGAAAATAGAATTTCATTATGCACATTTACAATTGCCTTGATGCTACCTTTAGGACACTGTTCTCCAGTTATTGCCAAGTTTTGGCAGTTATAAAAAAAAGGCTGCTGAGTAATATTCCATTGTACATATATGCTATATCTTCTTTATCCATTCATCACTCAATGGATATTCAGGCTCTCTCCATTTTTTGGCTATTGTAGATAATGCTGCCATAAACATCAGCGTGCATGTGTCCCTTTGAATTTGTATTTTTGTATCCTTTGAGTAAATACCTAGTAGTGCAATTGATGGATATTAGGGTAGATATATTTTTAACTTTTTGAGGAACCTCCATACTGTTCTCCAGAGTGGCTGCTCCATCTTGCATTCCCATCAACAGTGCAGAAGTATTCCCCTTTCTCTGCATCCTTGCCAACACCTGTTGTGTTGTTAATTTGTTTGCTAATTTTAGCCATCCTGACAGGTGTGAGATGGTGTCTTATCGTGGTGTTGATTTGTATTTCCCTGACGAGTGATGTTGAGCAGTTTTTCATGTCTGTTAGCCATCTGGATGTCTTTGTTTAATGACAGAGAACAAAACTGAGGGTTGACAGAGGGAGGTGGGTTGGGATGGGCTAGATGGGTACTGGGTATTAAGGAGAGCACATGTTATGATGAGCACCGGGTATTGTATGTGATGATGAATTATGAATTCTATTCCAGAAACCAATATTGCACTGTGTGTTTACTACCTAAAATTTAAATAAAATTTAAAAAAAACAAGAACAAAAGCAAAACAACAACAACAACAAAGCTGCTATGAACATCTAGGTATAGGTTTTTGTGTAACGTAAGTTTTCACTTATCTTTAGTAAATACCTAGGAGTGGGATTTCAAGGTCATGTGGTAATTGTACATTGAACTTTATAAGAATCTGCCAAACTGTTTTCTAAAGTAGGTATACCATTTTGTATTCCCACCAGCTGTGTATGACATTTCCAGTTCCTCTGCATCCTCTCCAGTAGTAGGCATTGCAATTTCTTAAAAACCTTTTTAGTGGGTATGTAGGGGGTATCCCACTGTGGCTTTAATATGCAGTTCTTGAATGATATTGAGCATATTTTCATATGTTTAATTGTCATTCATTGTGTGTGTAATGTCTGTTCAAATCTTTCGCCCATGTTTTAAACTGGATTGCTTGCTTTATTCTTACTGAGTTATGAGAGTCAACTCACACTTGTGTTCTGGATACTAGTCTTTTTTATCAGATGTGTGCATGTTGTAAATAATTTTCCCAGCCTGTGGCTTGCTTTTTTGCTCTGATAACAGTATTTTATGAAAGGGAGAAATTTTAAATTTTGATAAAGTCTAATGTATCAATGTTTTTCTTTTATGGATCATCCTTTTTGTTAATTTCTGTGAAATCTTTGCCTACCTAAAGGTCAGAAAGATTTTCCATCTATACCTTTTTCAGTAAGTTTTTTAGTATTAACTTTTACATTTAAGCCTATGATCCATTTGCATTAATTTTTGTATATAGTGTGACTATTGGTGTTTATAAAGCTCTCCTAAATATGATTACATCTGATTATTATTTAAAAGAAAACTTAGAGGAAGTCACATCAGGAATTTTAATCCCCATTTTACAGATAAGAAAACAGGATTAGAGAAGTGCTGTGTGACTTGCTCAAGGTCCCATGGCTGATAAGAAGTGAAATTGTATGGTAAGAGGTAAAATTGTGATGAGAAAGTTCAGGTTTCCTGCTGTGCCAGGCCAGTACTTTTGAAGCCAGGCAGCTGGGGCTCAAGTTGGTGCCCCAACAAGGCAAAGATTCCCAGTGGGGATCTGAGCAACCTATTAGGCACTGAGATAAGAGGCAAAGATGTGGACTAGCCTTGACCCAACTCAGAATGCCCTCCTCTGACCAACTTGGGGTTCCACAATTGAAGAGAGCCAGAAGCTGGCCTGGTACCTTGCTCAGGTGATACTCAGTGAATGCTTTTTGATGATATGGAGGCTTGGAACATGTTCAGAGGAGAGCTCTGAAAGTAATTACTGAGTTAGAAATTAAAGCTGAGAAAAAAAGTTAAGGAAACTAATATTATTTTGCCGAGAAAAGAGGCCTAATAAGAAACTTGATAACAGCTTCCAAAGAAAAAAAAAATTGAGCTTTCTTTCTGAGGGGTAAACAAAGGGAAATGGGCTGGAAGAATCTCAGTAAAAGGGTAAATCTCTTTCTCCCTGGTGAGGATTGTTATGGACACTTAAGAACTTTTTTTTTAATTTGACAGAGAAAGGGAGAGAGAGGGAGAGAGAGTGTGCACAAGCAGGCAGAGTAGCAGGCAGAGGGAGAGGGAGAAGCAGGCTCCCCAGTGAGCAAGGAGCCTGATATGGGCTGGATCCCAGGACCCTGGGATCATGACCTGAGCCGGAGGCAGCTGCTTAACCAACTGAGCTACACAGGCATCCCACTTAAGAACTTTTATAAACAGATAAACTCTTCTTATTTGAGTTTAGAGTCTGGGATTTGCGAACCATAGGACCTGATGAAGGATTTCAGCATGAGGGTTGCATGACCTCTTGTGAAGTGTCCTTAGAAATCTCTGGGTGGCTCCTAAATCTGCCTTGTGTCCTCATACAAGTCTGGGAGGCCTTTTGTCTGTGGACTTTCCTGTTCTTTAGTCTTTATATCTTTACAGGACTGTTCCAATGGCCAACACAAGCTTTACATTAGCTCCTGAAGGCTTAATTAACTCCCATGCTCCTTGGCCCTGAAGCCAGGTAGAACATGCTTAAGACTATAAATCTGGCTTAGCATGCCTGGAAGGGCCTAAAGTGTTGGCTAGTCCAAATCTGACCCCGATTCTTGAATCCCCTGTTTTATATCTAGCATCTGCTTGCACACCTCCAATTATGGAAAGCTTCATTCATCCAAATAGAAGACATAATACAGTGAACTTTGGACTAGGAATAAGAAGAGTTGGGTTTGAGTCCCAGCTCTGCCACTAACTTGCTGTGTGATCTTTGGTAAGTCCCTTCACATTTCTGGACCTGTTTCTTTATGAGTAAAATGATAGTGAAGGAATCTCTTTGTTTTAGTTTATGTTGGTTTAACTGCTGGAACGAAGGGCCCTCAAAAATTCAGTGGCTTAAAGAACAAGAAGCTTGAAAGACTCCTAATTATCAGAAACAAAGTGAGGGTTGTTGGAGGGGAGGTGGGTTGGGGGATGGGGTAACTGGGTGATGGGCATTAAGGAAGGCACTTTATGCAATAAGCACTGGGCATTATATGCAACTGATGAATCACTAAACTCTACCTCTGAAACTAATAATACACTATGTGTTAACTAGTTGAATTTAAATTAAAAAAAGAAATTTATTTCTTACACAATGTTCAGGGAAGGGGTTCCAGATTGGAGAGGGAAATTTGCTCCATGTAGTTACCTAGGGGCCCAGACAGAACTGATGGCAGTTCTATCAGTCTTAATACATGGCTTGCAAGGGCACTTTGTAGTTGTAGCTCACAGGAAAGCAGAAATCTCATGGGAGTTTCTTATGGTCCTGGCATGGAAGTGGTGTGTATTACTTTAACACACATCCTATTGGTCAGAATTCAATCATATGGTCATACCAAACAGCCAAAGTAGCTGAGAAATATAGTATACCCATGTGGTGAGTAGCTAGAAGATCCCATCATAGACTTGATCTCTAAAGGTTCCCTACCCCAGCTCTGTAGTTCTAGGTGTATTTATTAACTGAACTACTGGTTCTCACATTGTCCTGCTACAAGTACTATGGAAGCCACCTAACCTCTCTGACCAATAGGGACTAGCAGGATGACAGTGAGGCCAACGCAATGTCCTCTGTGAAAGGCCAGAGAAGAAGAACTGAGATACCAACTGTATCACATTAAGCTAAGTTGTCTTTGTGCTTCTTTTCTCTGCAGCATGGGTAGGAGCACTCTCAATGGGCATGATCTTCTTCTGTTCTCCCATTGTGAGTATATTCACTGATCGTTTGGGCTGCCGAATCACAGCAACTGCAGGGGCTGCTGTCGCTTTCATAGGCCTCCATACCAGCTCCTTTACCAGGTAAGGCTAGGAGTTGCTGGCCACTTGCCCAAGGCTGAAGGTTGGCTTCATTCTGAACATCAATTAGGGACACTTCCCATTGCAGAATCCACTGTGGCCCTGTCCATGTAGGGTCCTCAAAAACCCTTCTCCTGAGAATCATTGTCCAATGAGATTCATCTAGGTAGGGTTTCCAGGACACACTGGTATACAATATCCCCAAAGAGGACCCAAGAATTCCAAAGTGGTGGGAGGATGCTAAACTTGGGAGTCCATAAAGCTGGGCCTAACTCCAGTTTTGGCCACTAAATGGCTATGGCCACTCAATTATGAGTACCATTCCCCTATCTGGGCCTCAGTTCCTATATCTGTAACATGAGGGGATTAGACTAGATGGTCTTTTCAGGTCTCTTCCAGCTCTGCCATTCTATTCCCGTCAGTATGCCACACAACTCATGACCTCACTTGCCTTCCTAGGAATGAGCTTCTGGAGTGAATCCATGTGAAACACCTACCTTATAGGATTCCTGATGGAATCTTATATTGAAAAAAGAAGTCAGCTGAACCCAAGGCCATTTAGCATTTCTGGCTTCTTTCCAGATATTTCTGGCTGCCAATGTATGGATAATTTGGGAAAGAAAAAAAAATCATGTCTTGGGAATGAGAAGGGATGTTTAGCAGCATCCCCCACTGGGGCTCCAGACCTGGCATCCCGCTACCCAGCTAGGCCTAGGCTAACCTCAAACTCTGGTCCAATTGGTCCTACTATCAAAACTTGGTAGTTTCAGGCAAGAAGCAGGCTATAAATTCATTCTCTGGTTTCTTTCTGCCAACCCTGAAGTATGTCTGCAGAGAAAGGGAGATATAAAAACCCTCCACCATGGCCTGGGGAAGATGAAGAAGCCTGTTAACTTTCTGCCAAAGACACTTTGGAAGTTATTATACCTCCCACTTCCAATCTGCCTGGGCTGGTGTATGAGAATGCTGGCCTGGATACATGGCTAACTGGTCAGGGATTTGCTTTCTGATCTTGGCTCACCAGAGAAGGACTACGGTTATACTCTCTAGGCCTATGTTTCCACTAACAGTGGAGAATGATAACTGGGTTCTGCCACAATTGGGCCCTGTGAGAGGGAGCCAGCTTTCTTTATGACTTGAGTATTTCTGGCTACCCAGCCTACCCTCCAGCAGAGCTTGGATATGGCCTATGGTGATTTCTTGGCTTGGTCCCATCCAACTGGGACAGTGGAGGGGAAAGCCATGCCTTGCTTGGAATGTGCTCAGCCTTCCTATGGCAGCAACCCCCCTCCCCAAACCCTTTCAGGATCCCTCTGGTGGCTGGCCTCATTTGCTATAAGCAAGCTGGTGCCTGGTCCCTTGAGGGAAGGAGCTAGGCCTCAAAAGAATAAATGAAACAAGATGGGATCAGGAGGGAGACAAACTAAAAGAGACTCTTAATGTCATAATACAAACTGAGGGGGGTGGGGGAGGAGGGGTGTTGGGAGAAGGTGGTGGGGTTACATTATATGTTTAAATTTAAAAAAAAGTGGATCCAGTCTCAGCACTACACAGCAGAGCCCTGTTTTTTAATGCTGAGCAAAGCAAAGCATAAACAAATTAGCAAATACGGATCCCATTTCTCTTCCAGAACACATCAGCTCAGTTACAGAAGGGGAAGGAGCTCAGATGTATTTTTTTCTGGTACTCTTCTTTAGGCACAATGGAGTAGGTATTCTGTTCTCCAGCCCCTAAACCCTTCCCCACCCCTTTTGCCTTTTCTGTAAGAACATCTTTAGAGGGACGCCTGGGTGGCTCAGTTGGTTAAGCAGCTGCCTTCGGCTCAGGTCATGATCCCAGCGTTCTGGGATCGAGTCCCACATTAGGCTCCTTGCTTGGCGGGGAGCCTGCTTCTCCCTCTGCCTCTGCCTGCCACTCTGTCTGCCTGTGCTCACTCCTGCGCTCTCTCTCTATCTGACAAGTAAATAAATAAAATCTTTAAAAAAAAAAAAAAAGAACATCTTTAGAGCCAAGAAACTTTCTGGATGGCTTCATGTCCAGTGGAAAAATGGTTCTGCTTGTGGCTAGAGCTATAAGTCATCCTTTTTGTTGTCTGAATCAGGGGTCTGAGTTCCTTTAGATGGCATGAGATGGAATAGAGTGTAGGCAGGGCTGGGGAAGCCATGGCAAGTGTATGTAGGGGCTTCCTGTCTTGAGGCCCCACCAAAAATAATCTACCACATAGCACCCTGAATTAAATCTTATGCTTTTGCCCCCACTAGACCTCTCCTTGAAGGTCTCCCTTAGACCTTCCTAACTCCTCTCCCTAGACAAGGCCCCCAGACCAGGCTAATCCCAAAAAATCTGACAGAAGAGGAGCAGTGGCTTAACTATGTGGTCTAAGTGGAGGCAACACTTTTAAAACTAAAGCTTTTGCTCATATCCAGTGACTGTAAGCAGATGAAAAGCAATCTTGCCATTTGCAACAATATTGAGAGAGATAGAGAGTATTATGCTAAGTGAAATAAGTCAGTCAGAGAAAGACAAATACCATATGAGTTCAGTCATATGTCAAATTTAAGAAACAAAACGGATAAACATGGGGGGAAAAGAGAGAGGCAAATCATAAAACAGACTCTTAACTATAGAGAATAAACTGATGATTACCAGAGAAGTGGGTTGGGGGATCGGTTAAATGAGTGATGGGGATTAAGGAGTATGCTTGCTGGGATGAGCACCAGGTGTTGTATGGAAATGTTGAATCACTATATTGTACACCTATAACTAATATTACACTGTATGTTAACTAACTGGAATTTAAATAAGGACTTAAATAAAAATAAAGAAAAGGTGATATAGTTGTCTTAGAATCATGAGTGCTAACACCACATCATCCCTATAGCACATTCTTGGCATGAGATGGAATAGAGTGTAGGCAGGGCTGGAGAAGCCATGGCAAGTGTATGTAGGGGCTTCCTGTCTTGAGGCCCCACCAGAAATAATCTACCACATAGCACCCTGAATTAAATCTCATGCTTTTGCCCCCACTAGACCTCTCCTTGAAGGTCTAGTGCCTAATCCTTTGCTGTATGACAACTGGGTCCATCTATGGAGAGCAACTGCCTGACCATGGAGTGTATTAGTTAATTAAATGGTCAGATAAGAACTATTGCAAAATATATGGAGGCTTCAAAAAGAAAACAAAATTCTTCACTAGGTTGTGCCAATATTGTCTAAGGGCAGATGGCTGGCCAAGCTGACCTTCCCATGGCCTTTTCTCTTTTGACAATTTGCCTCCTGTTACAGAGGCTTATGGCCACAGCAGAACTTAAGAGTTTTAAGCCAGAACCTGTCTTACTTTGCCAGGCCCACAATTTCTTTGAGGCTCCACTTCCCATCAAGCAGCCAGGCTACTCCGGGAGGCTAAGCCATACCATGTCCAGCAACAGGAACCAGGCTCTGGGAAGTTAAAGGGACTCCTTACTTCAGATCCCCAGGGAGATCATCTAAGGTCTGGAGGAAAGGGGTATCCAGACCTTGGATAGGGCTGGGGATGATGTTTCTCAGGAAACTACCAGCCATTTTCTGAAATATGAATGGCCCTGAGCATAGAGAAAGATAGTAGAGTTCCATGGAGGATCTTGACCTTCCAAGACCTTTGCTCCTTGCAGACCTTTGTTATTACTTGGGGTAAAGCTTTGGCTACCAGCCTACGCATGGTGTCTAGGTGAGCAGTAGGATGAAACTTTTCTAAGATCCTGACATACTCCTCGCAGCCTCTTCTCTAGCCATTTCATAGGTTGGTTCTGGCATTCTTTTGAACAATTCTCTTTGATGGGGTACTATGATTCAAACTAGTGTCATGCAGAACTAGAGTCAAGTGCAAGCTTTGTTGATCCTCAGCTATGCTACACTGGGTAAATTACTTCTCTGAGTCTCTGTTCCCTCCTCTGCAAAATAGGGATAAGAAAGTCCTGTTCTTTGTCTGTTTTGAGGGTCAGTGGTAAGTGGGGTTGTGGGTTGATGGTGGGGTTATGCAGGTCTCAGGAGGGAGGGTGACGGGGGAGGGCAGATGGATTGCTGGTCAGGCTGCTGAGAATAGCTCTTGGTGTTTCTCCCACAGCTCACTAAGCCTGCGTTATTTCACCTATGGGATTCTCTTTGGTTGTGGCTGTTCCTTCGCCTTTCAGCCATCTCTTGTCATCCTGGGCCACTACTTCCAACGCCGTCTGGGTCTGGCCAATGGTGTGGTATCTGCTGGGAGTAGCGTCTTCTCCATATCATTTCCTCTTCTCATCAAAACACTGGGGGCTAAGATCAAGCTCGCCCAAACCTTCCAGGTGCTGAGTACCTTTATGTTTATTCTTACGCTGCTTTCGCTCACCTACCGGCCACTCCTACCCAGTTCCCAGGACACCCCAAACAAGAGAGGTGTCCGCACTCTGTGCCAACGCATTCTGTCTCAGCTTAGAAAGTATTTCAACATGCGAGTATTCCGCCAACGTACCTACCGCATCTGGGCCTTCGGGATTGCTGCTGCTGCCCTTGGTTACTTCGTTCCCTATGTACACCTGGTAAGGAATACTAGGGTGGACCCACCTTGCCTCCAAGAAGCTGCCTTTAGTCTTCCCAAGGTCCAGTGGGTAGGGATGGAAGACTATGAAAGGGCAGAGCTGGGACATTTGGCAAAAGAGACCAAACAATGTTTGAAGAGATCCAGAATGGGAAAGAACAGACTGAGGGAAGATCTCAATGGGAAAAGGGTAGAGTTCCTTAGGAGAAAGCCCATGCTTTATCAGTAGGGCTTCCCCCAGCTGATAAATCTAGATAGATTTTCAGGAGAAGGTAAGCATCACTGGGATGGAAGACTGGCCTAGATGACCCAAGGATAGGGTTTCCTAAGAGTGTGTTCTATGGAATGCTGGTCTTTGTGGTCAAATTATTTGTTCAGGAAACAACAAATAATCAATCTTTCTAGCTTCATATTCTTGAAATCTTTTAAAGGTACCAAAAATCCAGCAGTAAAAGAAATTCATTTAGCTTTGTTTAACCATTCTCCACCCAAGTTCTACTGCCACAGAACTGTCAGTTGTAGTTCCAGTAATTATCTTCCATAGACCTCATGTTTCTTAAAACACACTTCTGGAAGCATTATGTGAGTTGGTGGATCTTCTCCCCTGGTGACCTGCTGTTGCCTCAGGCTATCAGTTTTGGGTCAGGGAGTGGGGGAGTTTGGGGAGAGCCCTTGAATTTTCTTAATTGTTAAGGCTGTATGTAGTCTGTCCTGCCAGGATTTGTAAAGGGCTTGGAGATACCCACTCCCCTCAGCTATTTCTCAGAAGCCCAGAATCCAAAGAGCCAAGGCATATGAAGCCTTTTAAGCAATTAGAAGCAGCCAGAAAGCTCATTCTGGAGCTATGGCTAAAAAGGAGGGGGTTGTAGGGGAGGGATTTCTTTCCATGGTTCAAGAAAGTAAGCCATAGAGGGTTTTGGAAATGTAAACAGTTAACCGGTCAACTCCTTTTCTTCCTCTTGTTCCTGGGGGTCCTGGTGCTCTGCTTTTCAGATGAAATATGTTGAGGAGGAGTTCTTGGAAATCAAGCAGACCTGGGTGCTCTTGGTGTGTATTGGGGCTACCTCAGGCCTTGGGCGCCTTGTGTCAGGCCGTGTCAGTGACTCCATTCCTGGACTTAAGAAGATCTACTTGCAGGTGAGTGTGACCACCCTTCCCTGACCCTAGTGGTATGGGGAGGAACAGCCTGCCACAAATGCTAGGTAACCCCCAGCCTTTGGGATAGACTGGTAGGTTGTGTCATTACCATGCCCTGGGCCCCGGCTTTGACATGAGCTTGTTCTTCAACATGAGAAAGTCAATCAAATTCTCTGAGGCTCGGTTTCCCTTGCTTTCAACTAAAGACAGTTATCCTTGTTCTGCCTCCTTCATCAAGATGGACTGAGGATCCAGTGACAGCAGTGTGTAAATGGAACCTCTAAGAACACTTTCAGGGACGCCTGGGTGGCTCAGTTGGTCAAGCGCCTGCCTTCGGCTCAGGTCATGATCCCAGCGTCCTGGGATCGAGTCCCACATCGGGCTCCTTGCTCAGCAGGGAGCCTGCTTCTCCCTCTGCCTCTGCCTGCCACTCTGTCTGCCTGTGCTTTCTCTCTCTGACAAATAAATAAAATCTTTTTAAAAATTAAAAAAAAGAACACTTTCAAAGAAAGCATTTATTAATAATGGCTCTTTCACCCAAAATAGGGAAACTGAGGCCAGGAGTTAGATGTTTCCCGCATTGAGGACTTATCTCCTTGCTCCCCCATACTCACTTGGAAGGCCTTGGGCACCTGTAGTATTCTGTGGCCAAGTGTTTCCTTAAGTCCAGGTCAAGTCATTCACTTCTTATACTTCCATAGCTACTTGTACCAGGCATTGGCTCTCAAATTCTAGCTTCCTGATGGACACCAAAAAAAATGCCAGAAAATACAACCTTACTTCCCCTCTATGGGCCTCACTTTCCTCATTTGTGCAATAAGAATAATTCTCGCTTTTCCTATCTCACTTCACAGGTGAGAATCAAAATGCCTCATATTGTGGGCAGTAGCCACCTGGATGCTAGAAAGGCCACTTTCTGTGTGAACTATGCTCTGGTCTGGCTGGAGCCAGTTCAAATTGTCTTTCTCTACCTGGCAGCAGTATTGCCTTTCTGACCTTGTTCATGCTTTTTGCTCCTGCAGCTGGGTTTACCAGAAGGTACATGAATGTAGAACACTGTGAAGGGGAACAGCAGCCCCTCAAAACATGTGGTCACAAATAATCCATTAAAAAGTTGGTTGAGTTCTGACTCTTCTGGTAAAGCCCTAAAAGCACTTCCAAGAGGCCCTGATAGGGGCACTGACATAATAGGGATTTCTCTGTCTTCTGACAGCCCCAAGTGTTTTCCTAAATACTCTCAGATGTCTTAGACAATAATATGATTAAAGTTTTCTGTTGTGTTTAACTCTGTGTTAAATTTGCAAAAGGGTGCCCTATGGTTCATCTAGTCCAACTTCTCATTATACAGAAACTGAAGAATATACTCATACAGATAGTCATGGCAAAGTTGAATTCATATGTAGCACTTTTCTCATATTCCACTTTAAGTGATGGATGGCAGAGCTTATGTCCCAGAGATAAGTGATTTGATCAGAGTCAACTAAAAAATACTGATTGAGGTAAACCAGTTATGAAATTCTGAATTCCTGGGCAAATATCAGCAAGTGCCTTATCTGAGTAGCTTTTTGCATAGGAGAATGTGTGGCTTTTTCAGCCTCTTCCATATGCCAGCCATTTTGGTCTTTCCTGTCATTATCAGCTGCTCCAAGATGTTAACAGTGCTGGAAATCAGGGTAAGCTAGCAATTGGCCAGGACTTAATCTTGAGGAAAACCTGCCTAGCCATATAACTCATTTCTCACCACAGTTCCTAGGAGAGAAATAGGGCCCAAGCAGCTTTTGCTTCCTATTGTGCAGAGGGAGTTTCAAGGGAGGTAGAGGCATTAAATACTCAAAAGCAGAACTGGACTTAGGGCCCAGTGCTTCTGCTGACCACTTCCCCTACCCACCCAACACTTTCTCTTCTCTTTTCCAGTCTTACTTAACCCAGTTTTACCACTTAGAGTAATATGAAATAATCTTAGAATGTTATAGCTAAAATATATCTTTATCAATTGTAGTCCAACTCCCTCATTTTACAAATTGAGGAACTGAGGCCTAGAAAGGGTAAGTGACTTGTCCAAACTCATCTTGCTAGCAAATGTCTCAGGCAGAGAGCACAAGACATGGATAAACTTCTTTTTCTTAAGCTACTCAAGATACTCCATCACAGGAATTTGCCTCACTTTCTCCCTGGGTCAGATGCAGGAGTATAGACCTGGGGAAAGAAAGGAGTGTAGACAACTTCAGATTCTGTAGAGATATCCACTAGTTCCTGTGGTTCCCACTGTGGGCAAAGACAGACACATGTATCTGGTGTCAAGCTCCTGGACAGTCTGTTAGAAAGAAATGACAACCTGCAGGACAACCTCACTTTGGGCCAATTTTTGAGGTCTAATTCTCAGTTAAAAGAGGGATTTTAATTTCTAAACTTGGCAAGGCCTCATGGAGGACGTTAACTGGCAGCTAAATACAATAGGTAGTAATTTGAGATGACCAAAATCAATTAATGGGGTCCTTTGTGTTGTATAATGGTATTAACTTTTAACTGCCATACCATTATGGCTTGGTTGATAGGTGGGTCTGATTTTATCTTAGAGTTATGCGTGAATCTCCTGGAGTTGAAGCTGGGATACCAGGGTCCTTATTCCTAGATTCCACCTAGGTATCCCAAAACAGCCTAGACAAAATTCAAAAATCTTCCAACAAAGAGATTTCCTCAAATGGAACAACCAGGACATTGCTTGTCCTCTCTAAAAACCAACTGATCGACCTAGCAAACCCACTGCCAGTACAGCACCGAAAATCTTCAGGGCTCGACAACAGCCTTGACCCTCCTATCCCATCCATGTGGTGATGTGGTGATTTATCCTTACTGGGTAAGTTTGCCTGCCAAACTTACCAGTGGGAAGGATTAGAAAATCCTGGGTCCTGTCAAGGAGTTGGTAAACAGATTAGGTCTTAGCCCTGAGCCTGGGATGACCTGGCTGTGCTGACTAGAGTGGGTGGGAGGATGGCGGTTTATTTCTCGGCTTATAGCCCAGGTCTTCAGTCTGGCTCACTGATACAGGTTGCAGAGGCCCTTAATCAAAAGACCAGCTGTGTTTCTAGTTGCTTTTCTCTCTGTTGAGTGGGAAAAACTAGCCTCTGGAAAGGCACTTTCTTTGTTTTGGGGTCAATTTGTTCTGTTCAAAGAAAGCCCAGTGGCTAGTCAATGCCCCTAAGCTGGCTTCAGGCTCCCTAAAACCCCTCTGAGTGTCTTGGTTCTCCTTAAAGTTCCCTTTGTTGCCCTTTGCATGGTGCCCAGCAAAGTCCAGAGGACCGCACAGCCATGCTATCTGAGATGGTGCTATGTCCCATGATCTAAATCATAAGGAACCTGGGTGAATCTCCTGGTGTTTTCCTTCATGACAAAGTGTTTTCTAAAAGCAGCCACTCATATAAATGGGCACTGGGTCCTTTCTCATTTCAGGAAGCTGTGACTTCCATGTATGCCCCCATCTAATCATCATTCAAGTTATTCTTACTTCCTTCCCTTCCTCTTCCCATATATTACTTGGATCTGAGAACACCAGCATGGTCTGATTCCAGACCCTAATGCCTGGGGAAGCCAAATGCAAGATCAGAACAATTGAAATCTCCTTTAGCTAAGAGTCCAATGAAAAGACAACTTCTTAAGGACAGGGGCCATGCTCCCTAACTTTTTAAAAAACATCTTGATGGAATCACAGTTAAACAGGAGCTCTCTTAAAAACCTTGAATCCTTCAGTGCAGGACTTAGGAGGGGCCTAAGTAAATATTTAACCTAATGCTGTCTTTGTTGATAGCCCACGTCCCAATTTATAGATGGTAGAAATGAAATCCTAAGAAAGGGGATATGATTTGTTATGTGGTCTTGACTGATAAGCACAACATGACCTAAGGCCCTTGCTCCTCTAGGTCATCTCCTTCCTGCTCCTGGGCCTGATGTCCATGATGATTCCCCTGTGCCGGGGCTTCGGGGGCCTCGTCGTTGTCTGCCTCTTCCTGGGCCTGTGTGATGGCTTCTTCATCACCATCATGGCCCCCATCGCATTTGAGCTGGTGGGCCCAATGCAGGCCTCACAGGCAATTGGCTACCTCCTTGGCATGATGGCCCTGCCGATGATTGCTGGGCCCCCCATTGCAGGTGAGGCTGATATTACAGGGAGGGCATGAGTTGGGGAGTCCTGTCTTCCCTAGGTCCTAGCAATCCTGAGCACCTCTGCTTGAAGTCCCTTTTACTCTTATTCTCTATTTATGCAGCCTTGTTAGAGTGCATGAAACCCCTTACCACTATTGGTGGAAGAGGCCAAGTACAGTATATGTGCATGGATTCATTTTTTGGGAATGGGCTTTTCATGTCTCTCTAATTGTTTCACTGGGGTTTTATTTTAGACAGCCTGGCTGATTCCAAGATGGTAGGGAGAGAAATGAGTTTGGCCTTCTTGATTATTCTATTGGTCCAATATCTTCTCTTTCCCTCTCTTTATAGGAAAATAATTATTTGCAAGTAGTTGGGCAGGAAGAGAAGAGAAAGTGGACCCTGGCTTTATTTAGGTTTAGAGACACGCCCCTCCTTCTCTATTGGTTTCTGAACTGAGCCTGTAGAAGAGAATCGGTTAAAGACAAATCCCAGGACTGAGCCAGTGAGGTTTACTTCCAGCAGGCAGCAGGCAAAGTGTTGGCTTGCAGTCTTTCAATACTCCCAGTTTCCTTCTCCACTCTCCAAGAAGGGCATTGTTCATACCCCAGGGAACATAGGAAACAAGGAAAAAAAAACAATGAAAAGAGAACTCCATTTCTTTTCTTTAGGATTTATTGCAAATTCTGATGCATGGACTAGCCTCTCTAGGCTGGCCAACTGGGCTAACTCAACAAATATCCCTTGAACACCAATTCTGTGTAAGGCATTGTAAGGGCATGTCATGCTGTTTGACAGTGACGAAAGCTTTCACCCAGGCCCTTGTGCAACAGCCACACTGCTCACTGGGAGAAGGGAGCCTCTACCCAGCCTCTGATCCCAGAGATGGATCCCAGGAATGGATCCCAGAATCCACATCTCTTTCTATTCTGCTTACTGTCTAAGCAGCTCAAGGGCTTACTTGCCTTTCCTCAATAGTATTTCTGGGCTCATGTTTCCTATGAGGTACCCCACACTAGCTTCTGAAGGCAAGCAGGGGAGTCCCTGCATAACATGACAACTGTATTCATGGTATTGGCAACTTATAGGAACCAAGAAGGGCCAACAATATCGGTAACTGGGATGAAGAATGCATATATATATATGGCCTTCTCAGGGTAAATGGGAACTTCAGAGGAAGGGCATTTCAGAGGAAAGAAAATAGGAACTTAGCTGAACTGTTCCACAAGAACACTCTAGTTTAAGTTGGAGGGTATATCACTATGGATCAAGACAAGGCTTGGCCATTTTTTGTGGAACTCTTTTAAACTAGATTCCCTCCTAACTCCATACCTAAAAGTGACTGGAAGTTAAGCTATAGCTTCATGAGAGTAAAAAATGGAGAACTTTGAGAGAAGGTTCATTAGCCCCTTTCATAATAAGCAGTAACCTCAAGGGCCTGCAGCCCCATTACCTCAGGGAGGAGCCACCTGACTTTGTAACAGAGGTTTTATTTATTTATTTATTTATTTATTCATTCATTCATTCATTTTCATTAGGAATGTTTAAATTGAGGGGAGATTAGGGTCAAGGTAGTGCAGGCCAAGGTTCTCTGGATAGGCATTGCTATGGCCCCTGAAATAGAGAGCACCTTTGGGCAAGAGGGTAAAGCTGAACTTGACATGTCTTTCTTGACTATTTCAGGCCTCCTCCGTAACTGTTTTGGGGACTACCATGTGGCCTTCTACTTTGCTGGTGTGCCTCCCATCATTGGGGCTATAATCCTCTTCTTTGTACCTCTGATGCATCAAAGGATGTTCAAGAAAGAGCAACGGGATTCCAGCAAGGATAAGATGTTGGCCCCTGATGCAGACCCCAATGGGGAGCTGCTGCCAGGTTCCCCCATCCCTGAGGAACTAATCTAATGCATTTTCCTTGCCACTGTGTGCTCCTCCCCAACCTTTTTCCTTCCCCACCCTGCTCAGCATTTACATTTTTGCCATCAGCACACTTGTTCTCAAACATGCACACACAGCATTTCAGCCACCTGACCCTTGGAGCCAAAGCTCCTGTTAAACTCATTAACCAAATTCTCCCTGTGAATGCCTTTAAACCTGCCAGGGTCCTTCTCTCAGGATCTAGGAAAGTGTGGGAGCCCCCTGGCCTTTGGAACATCTCCATATACTTTCTGATACCTGGAGATGGTACCTCCTGATGCCAGCTTGCTAGTCACCCACTAAAAGCAATTTCCAAAGGTGCTACTGTGTCCCTAGGAGCCTGGTGGGAAGACCCAAGCCTCTGTGTGCTCAGGAGTTCCTTGCCATCTGTCCTTGGAAGCCATTGGTAAGGGGGCAGAGAAAGAGCAGAGAGGTAAAACCAGACAAGGAGACTTTCTTGGTCTCAGAGTCTCTGAGGGCTGTGGCTTTCCAAGAACTGTGGGTGACATCACTTTACAAGTGTACAAATAAGTCTCCCCACCATATAGTTGGTTAACAGTCTGCTTCCTTCTTCCCTTCTCCATTTTTTCCTTAACTTCTTCCTCTCTTTTCTCTTCCACTTCTACTTCTTTTTATGATTGTCATAGATGCATGGGTGCTTGAAGACAGAATGGACCTAGAGCTTGGGCCAATTAGCCTCATCTTGGCCTAGACCACCCCTAAATTGATTATCAATTCCACTCATCTCAGGCTGAGCCACATCTCAATTTTTGGCTCAAGCTGCTATAATTATAAACTGGAAGAGTCAAATATCACATAGGGAAGGGACCTTCAACACCATAAAGTTCCACTTACTGCTTTTTACAGATTTCCCAGGCCAGTGTATTAACCTGCAGGCACTTCCAGTTCCCCATCTGTATATTCACCTGTCAAAATGTGAAGTAATTCTTTTCATCTCAGCAGGCAGAGGAGGACTGATGATGGGGGAGGGTATGGTTTGGGGAGGGACAATAGTTTTTGACCTGGCAAAGGACCAACTCCTCCATCTCTCTTTAGTCATGGTAGGTTAATATTTCCACCTGGGTCAGGGTGGGAAGAGGGCTGTTTTAGGGAAAATCCCATTCCCAACCTGGATCCCCAAAAGGTAGAGGCAGCAACTACATGTAGGACTTAACAATTTCTTTCAGGAAGAGGAAACCATCTTAACTTTACCCCAAAATGGCTCCCAAACTGGGCATCCTGAGCCACTCTGCTTAGTGGGCATTAAAGGTACCAGGAAAGGTAGGCTCTGGACCATCCTAATCCTTCTGAAATAGGTGCCAGATGCTTCTCTATGCTCAGATTCTGAGCGACACTTGCTGAAGAGCATTCCCAGCCAGACTATGTCCAAGCTAGCACAGCTCACCTCCTTAGGAGCTCAGCCTCTCTCCTTACTTGCCCTCCTTGTGTCTCTTTCTCCATATTCTGGGCCTTTGTGTGTTGTGCTGTTATCCTAATCTTTCATCACCTTCTTGCCAGACAATCTTTCATTACCTTCATGCCAGGTAACATGGCTGTTACCTGGAGCTAACAGTTACTTGCCACCCTAAGCCTGGCCCATCCAAAGCCAGAAGGATGAGGTTGCCTGTGAGAGGATCCAAAGAAGACAGTGGTCCCTAACCATGACATTTTCCGTTACAAACAGGCAGCTGGGGCATGCTTGGCCTATGATGGCTTCATTTAAAGCCAAAGTCCTGCTCCCTGTCCATTGGTCCTAGTCCAGCTTTTATCAACTTCCCAAAGGAAAACCCACTGGTTCTTAGCCCTGTGGGTAGGATGGGGCCTAATTATTATCCTCCTGGCTCAAATAGCAGTGGTGCAGGATAAGCTGAACCCCAGGAGCCTTATAATTCCAAGGAGAGATCATTGAAAATGTTGGAGCAACAAAGCCCATGTGCCCATTCTTCTTACTCCTCCCTGACACCAAGTCATTGGAGGGCAGTTCTACAGGGCCTCCTTTGTTGTTCAAGGTGAAGAAGACTCTTACAAATCAGGCTGCCAACCACTTCTCTCCAGATGAAGGAAAGACATTCACAGGTCCCAAATCTGCTCTATCAGTTGTCACATAACATAGTGGGGTGTCAGTTTATTTCTTCCACGTATGTGCATGTATATGTGTAAGCTTGTGTGCTTTTGGAGAGAATGTTGGTTGGTGAAAGCAGCTCAGTATTAATATTTAGGGTAGGATGCAGCCTCTAATGCACCAGTTAAATCTAGAAGAACGAACAAAATTTGGGAGCTTAAGATCTGGGACATTTAAATCCTCAAAAAGGTTTGGAACAAAATAAACAGATCTAAAAATCTAGATTTGGTATGTGTGTTGCCTGCAAGGTAAAGTTAACCTAGTTAACAGCAGGAAGTTTGGCTTCAAAACTGAAATCTCATTTCAGATAAAATTTCTGCCAGGGTCTATACTCTCTGTAAGAGCAGAAATTGGAAAAGGATCTATAGGGGGTTTGGAATTGGGTGGACTATTCAGGATTAGATTTTTAGGGAGCTCTGAAGTAGAAAAGTAATCACTTTACAAAATGAGAACACAGTTAGTGGCTGAAGCCAAGTGTAGGCCTCAATAAGGCCTCCATTTTGCTACATGCATGCCATGTTGAAAATGGGCAAAGATTTTAGGAACAATCTATTTTTTTTAACTTTATTTAAGCTTTATTTAAACATATAATGTAACCCCACCACCCTCTCCTTATGCTTAGCGAAATAAGTCAACTGGAGAAAGACAACTATCACATGATCTCCCTGATATGAGGAAGTGGAGATGCAATGGGGGTGGGAGTTAAGGTGGTAGGAAAAGTAAAAAAGGAACAATCTATTTTAATCCTCTCCCTTGTTATTGATGGGAGAACCTGAAGGGATTGGTAATGCTGGGTTACACAGCCAGATAGCAACAGACCCTGGAATTGGTGATGCAGAGGGACCTACAATAATGACAAAGCTGGGAGTAACTTTGTCCATCTTCTGCATTGATTTAAGTGGGGAAACTGAGGCTTAGATATAGCAAGGGACTGAGCAGGTTCACATAGCTCATCAGTGACAGAGCATGCTGAGACTTGAACTCAGGTAATTGACTTCCAGTCCAAACCCCTTATCTCACAGATGAGGAAACCAATTTAAGAAGGGGAAAATGACTTGTCTACTTCATTTAACAACTATGTAGTGAGCCCATTTACACAAGGGTGTCAAAAGGACCAACTCCAAGCAAAAATGAAATCTGAGCAAAGTTTGATTTTAGCATATCCTTTTTTTTTTATGATTACCCTCATTCCCAAACCAACACATACTTCTGGTGTTCTCTCTTCCCAAGCATTCCAGACTTTCATGCAGCCTTGCCCTTGGAAAGCTGGTCCAACCTACTGCTCTTCCACCCTCAGGAAACCAAGAAGTACAAATAAAAATCCATCTCTCTGGCCATACACTGAACAGGGGAGTGGTAAAGAGAAGGGGACTGTTTCCTCTGAGATAGGGTGGTTTACCACTCAGCTCTTGGTGATTGTTGTTTCTCCCCTGACTCAGTGCAGACATCCTCAGGCTGCCAGCCTCCTCATCTCCTCCCAATGAGACTAATTACTCTGTCCAGCTGCCTAGCCCTAGGCTCTCCCACCCAAGTACTGCTGCCCTCTCAGTCCCTCCTCCAGTAGCCCCAAGGCCCCAGTCTGTGTTTGAACACTCAGATCATTAGATTTCAAAGTCGTGGAATCCCATAATTTTTATGAGCACATGCTCTCTTCCAGGGCCTTTTCATGTCTGAAGAGGAAGCCAGCAAACTCCCTACCACTTCTCCACAGCAACAGAGCAGGCCAGCTGAAAGGAATTATGGGTGCCCCCAGGAAATCCCTGATGTCTGACAGCTGGTGCCTAGATAGGGTGAGCACTGGTTTAAACCAGAACCCTTGAAGGAAGTTCTGAAATTTTAATGAGCTGAAATGTACAGGAGACTCCAGAGGCACAAAGAAAGATACCCAACTCTTGCAGGGATTCAGGAAGTTTTGCTTTAGAAGACCCTCAGTTCCTGCCTTTCAGCTCTCCCTAGTGGTCACCAGAAGCAGAATTCCGTGACTGATTTTCAAGTCATAAAGAAATATTTTCTAGGGACTTGCTGCTGTGTGTTAGGGATTTCAGAATGAAAGAAGCAGAGGTGGAGAAAACTAAGAGGAAACACACACACACACACACACACACACACACACACAAGAAGGAATTTGTACTATCTTTTTTCTGAGATACCTTTTTCTCTTCTGGATCCCAGCAGCCCAGAGCTTACTGACCTCCGAGCCTTTGGGACAGGACAGGAATCACCAGGGCCCTTCCAGGACCGAGGCCCCAGCATTTCCACCTCCTCACTGCCTGACCACTGGCCTCCTCCTAGCCAAAGTCACATGGAAGAACTATGTACTCCTCAGCATTGCTTTCCTGATGAGCCAGAGTGCGGCTGTATAAAATTAGCCCATTGCTCACATCTAACAAGTGCCAGAGCTGAGCCCAGCAGCTCTCCTGCCTGGCCAGTAAGACACCTGGACTGACAGCACCTGTCCAGCACCCCCAGCCCAGAGTCTCCTTGCTCCCTGAGCCTACCTGATTCAGGGATGAGAGGCTAGAGACCCTTTTTCCACAGCACACCCACCCTACACTGCTGTTGCAATGACCGGGCCCTAGGATCCAGGGGATAGGGGTGCTAACCAGTACCACTTCCCACCAGGTCTCCACGCCCACCGCACATTCACACTTGGGGGGGTGCCCGGGGATGGAGATGGGGCTGGGGTCCATGGGGCCTTGGCTGCAGCATCTCTTGGCTCTGCCACTGCCCTCTGGTCACCTTAGGTGGGGAAGGGCACAGCTTCTGCCCGTCGGTGGCCCTCCATCCACTTCTGTGTCTGGGAAGGGTAAGAATCTGGGAGATGCGCAAAGGAGATATATCTTACCCTGCTACACAGATGGGAATCGGGATGGCCCAGGCGAGGGGGGTGGGAAGGAAGGATGGAGAACCTAACCCCAGGCTCTGCCAACTGTCTGGGAAGCCAGTTGAGTAGACTGCCATGTGTCCTGGGCTCAGGTCCTCCTTGATCCCCCACCCCCACTGCCCTGCCCCTGGTGCCTCCACCTAGCTCTTGATCCAGAGCCCTGGATGTGATCCAGGATGGGGGCCAACAGCCGCTTCCTACCAGTGGCCCTCTTTTCTCTTCCCCCTACCTGATCTGGCCCCAAGGACAGAGTTGGCCTGCAGCTGGTGAAGGATCTAAGTGATTCTAGGCAAGGGGCTCTCAAAGATCAGGGACTGAGGGTGGGAGTCACCTCCAGGAAACTCTTGGTCCAAAGCAGCCATTCTCCTCTGCCCTCCTCTCCAACCTCCAACCCTGGGCCAGGCCTGCAGGGCCACCTTCTCCACACAAATCAGCACAATGTGGCTGCTTCTTCCAAAGAACTGGACCACCCATCGATCCCACCAGTTCCCTGTAATAGTTGTCCCAGAACTCCTGTGGAGGAGTGGCCAGCTACACTAGTAGGAGTTCCCAGCTCAGGTAGGCTCTTTCACCACACAGTCTCTGAGTACCATGAAGGGTGAAGGTGAGCCCCCACCAGCTGCCTTAGGTTCACACAGGTGAACTAGCTAGTGGGATTTGCTAGGCTTGAGAAATCTCCCCCAAACCTGAAGGGAGACCCAGAAATGGACCAGGTCAACAATAAGACCCCCCTCCTCAATTTGCTCCCCATTGGATACTCAACCTGTATGCTTCTTTCAGCCACTTGCCTAAGAAGGAGTGAAGGAGAGGGCCATGGTAACCACTTCCACTCCTCTCCCCCACACACCCACATACCCTCATCCTCCTCTAGGGTGGCATGTTCTGGGAGACCCAGCCTTGCAGTTCCATCTGCCTCAAAGCCTTGCAAGGGCCAGAGTTCCCCCCTGTCACGAGGAGATCTTTCAGCTACTTGCCTCCTCATTCACCCGGCCCCCTCCACCTGGTACACCTCCTTCATCCTTTAGCTCCATGAACACAGGGGTCTACACCCTCCCCAGCATATCTGGACACAGAGGCTCCCTTCAACAATAATAGGGTGCCCCCACCTTTGGGTGGGCAACCTAAAGTTCCCAGATGCTCCCATATCCCCCAGCCCATCTGACCCACCCCAACCCCAACCCTGAGAGGCAGCTGGTCTTATACCTATTTTGTAGATGGGGAAAGTGAGGCCAATAGGGGAACTAAAAGCCAGTTTTCAAACCCCCTTTCCACCAAGGCTCTCTCTACCCTTACTTACAGAAAGTAAGGAAGTAAGTGAATCTTTCTGTTCCCCTAACTTCTCAGAAAGTCTGCTTGCTGCTCCTGGAGACAGTACCTGCTGCACCCAGGCTCACACTGCCTCCCAAGGAAAACTCTGGACAGTGAGTGGCACCACAGCCCCAAGACGGAGGCATGAAGACTGCAGAAGCTGAGCCAGAGTCCTTGTGCACCACGCCCCCCCCAACAGCAGCCTGTCTTATGGAGGGAGAGGGATGAAGAGGGGAGTATGAAAGAGTAATCTTAGGAGTCTCTAATCTGCCTTGCCCTGAGAAAATACAACATTGTCTTCTGGGTTCCTCTGTGTCTCAAAATGGAGGTAAAACTCCAAAATGAACTCTTCTGTGCCTTACTCCCTTGGTCCTCTTATTATTCAGTGGAATTATCACCACTGAGGGCTAATTTCCAGGGCCTTATTTAATTCCCACCGACCCCCAAAGGACCTTTTGTCTGGTTTGGTTATTGGATGGGGGGAGAACAGTTCCTGGGAGGCCCTGCTTTTATGGGAAAGGACTTGTGTGTCTAAGTAGTCAACATAGCTAGCTCAAAGTGTCCCTCTTTTTTAGACTTTCAGTGTTTAGTGTTTTGCTAAGCCTCAGAGAAGGGATGAGTCTTCCTGAGTCAGCACCTGTGGAAAGGAAAAGTGGAGAACAAGCCTAAACTTCTGCCCACACACGTCAGTGGGGTGGACTTGTCCTGTATATGCCTCTCAGCAATGGTGGCCATTACTTTCTTCATCTCCTGTGCTCCCAGGTTAGAGATTCCCTATATCTGCAGGGGAACTTTGCCATCTAGCAATCCCCACCACACAGTACCATTGTTTGGTAGGATCTTAATTCCCTGATCCCAATAAGCTCTAGCCTAAGCTTTTTCTTCAGGCTGAACAGCTTCAAGCATCCAAACCAGGTACCTCCAAGGTTAGGACTTACCTGCCAACCACACTGGGCCTGGAAAGCAAGGACAGCCAGGTTTCAGGGAAAGTCAAGTTCTAAGCAAAGATACTTCTAGTTCAGTAGCTCTATAAATACTTTTAACTAATGAACTTCAGGAGCACCTTAAGTACACTGATGGAGCACCGGGGTGTCAAACAAACTTGACTTAATTCCCCTTTTCTAGCCAACTGAGTTCTTTCTTCACAATTATTGGTCAATACCATTAAGGGCTGTCATACCAGAAGGAAATCAAAGATCCAAAGAAGGTCAGGATTAAAACAGTGGAGAGCTTCAGATCCAGTAATTTTCACACTGTATTCTGTGACTCTTTTAGGGGTTTCACAGAGTTACCTCAAAGTCCACTGAAATTTCTGGGACTGATTTTTCCCTATTCCACCTATGGGAACAGATAAAAATGCTGAATAGTATATATATATAAAAATTTAAGAAGACTCTGAAAGGTGGAGATAAGAAGTCAGACCAGCTAGGGACCTCAGAACCAGGGGGTGACTCACTTGAAGTGAGTGCTCCAGATTTCTTCTTTGCCTTATATATCCCAGACTTGATGCTGGAGAAGCCAGAAACCCAAAAATGCCAATGAGCACTAATATAAAAAGTCAGTTAAAATCTTTCCTTCTCTAGCCAAAGAATCATGAAAGGGTCAGCCTAGAAAGATAGAAAACTTCTGCACAATAACCATTCTACTTCAGTCACACAACATGGAAAAAAACTGCGGTCCCAGCCCCACCCCAGCCAGCAAAGGCAAAGTGGAGAGCCTGGACTTCCACTTTCATCCTGCTGTAGCAAATAACATGTCCCCCATTCATCACCATAGTGGTGTCACAGTAGGCCAGGTGTAGAGCTCAGACTTTCATCCCAGCTAGGCAGAAACACATGGCATCCCTGTCCCTTGCATCCCTGGTGGTATCAGAGGAAATCTACTGAAGTACCTGAACTCCCACCCCCACACAGCAGTAATGAGAAGCCCCTCAATACTGGGATATCAGTAGTGGTCCAGTGGAGAACCTTGACAGTAAAGAGGTAGTGTACCTTTCTTCCTCTGGCATGCTGTCAGAGGAGGCCTGCGAAAACAGACTTTTTTAAAAACCCCATAGCTTCATTACATACTACTAAAAATGTCCAGGTTTCAATCAAAAATCATTATGACTCAAGGACATCATACCAGATCCAAGAAAATATCAATCTGAGTTAAAAAAAAAAAAGACAACAATGAGATGGCACAGATATTAGCACTATCTGACAAGGAACTTAAAGCAGTCATCATAAAAATCCTTCAATGGGTATTTATAAGCATGCTTAAAATAACTGAAGAATTAGAAAGTCTCAGCAAATAAATAGAAGATATAAAGGGACACTAAATGGAAGTTTTGGAAGTAACAAAAGTAATGGTAAGTAAGTAAATGGAAGTAAGAAAAGTTTTGGAAGTAAGAAAAGAATAATGGAGATTAAAAAAAAAAAAAGCTCAATGGATAAGTTCCACAACTTATCCAGAATAAAGAAGAAAGAGGAAAGAATCAGAGAACTTGGAAAAAAGGCCAATATTAATTATCTTGTCTAAATAAAAGAAAGGGGGATGCCTGGCTGGCTCAGTAGGTAGAGCATGCGACTCTTGATCGCAAGGTTGTGAGTTTAAGCCCGCCATGTTGGGTGTGGAGCCCACTTAAAAAAAAATAAACAAGAGAAAGGAAATAAACTGAAAAAAATTAACAGAACCTTAGCAAACTGTGGGACTCCAACAGAAAAAAATATTCATGTGATCAAAGGAGAAAAGAAAGAAGGTGTGGCTGAGAAAATATTCAAAGAAATACTGGCAAAAAAAGGTCTTAAAAGGAGTGAGAGAGAAATGACACCTTAATTTTTTTAAAGATTTTATTTATTTATTTGACAGAGATAGAGAGCACAAGTAGGCAGAGAGGCAGGCAGAGAGAGAGGGGGAAGCAGGCTCCCTGCTGAGCAGAGAGCCCAATGCAGGGCTCAATCCCAGGACTCTGAGATCAGGACCTGAGAGGAAGGCAGATGCTTAATCCACTGAGCGACCCAGGCGCCCCTATGACACCTTAATTATGGAGGAAAAAACAATTAGAATAATAATGGATTTCTCATCAGAAACCATGGAGGGGAGAAGAAAGAAGTCACACATTTTTTTAAGTACTGAAAGAAAAGAACTATTATCTCAGAATTGTATATTCCGCAAAAATATCCTTGAGGAAGAAAGAGCAAATCAAGACATTCTCAAATAATGGAAAACTAAGAGAACTTGTTGCCAGCAGACCTACCCTAAAAGAATGACTAAAAGAGGGGGGGAAGAGTCAAGATGGTGGAGAAGTAGCAGGCTGAGAGGACATCAGGCAGCAGGAGATCAGCTAGATAGCTTATCAAACCATTCCGAACACCTATGAATCCAACAGGAGATCGAAGAGAAGAAGAGCAACAATTCTAGAAACAGAAAATTGACCACTTTCTAAAAGGTAGGACCAGCGGAGAACTGAATCCAACGCAACTGGAAGAGGGACCCTGGGGGAAGGGGCCAGCTCCCAGAAAGTGGCGGAACAATGAAGCACAAAATCAGGACTTTTAAAAGTCTGCTCCATGGAGGGACATCGCTCCAGAGGCTAAACTGGGGTGAAGACCTCGCGGGGACAGCATGGACTCAGGTCCCGCGGGGTCACAGAAGGATCGGGGGTCTCTGAGTGTCGCAGAGCTCACAGGTATTAGAGCGGGGAAGCTGGCTGCAGAGACAGAGCCGAGGAATGAACTCTCAACTCGGGGTTACCTAGAACCACAATCTGTGACACGGGCCGGTGCTCTGTGCATGGGGTCCCCACAAGATCCAGGGAGACTCCGACCTGGGAAAGCCCAGGGATCTGCGGGGTTCGAGACTCCAGGTAGGACTCTGTGCCAGAGAAAGAGATGCTTGGTCACAGGCTGGGTGACCTCGGAGCACAGCCAGAGGCCAGTGAGACAGGAGTGATTGCGCGCGATTTTCTCCAAGTGCGGCTGGAGGCTGGGGAGACGGGAGTGATTAAGCACTTTTCTCTGAAGGCACATTGAAGACTGAACCCCGAGCTCTCGGCTCCTCTGAGCCGGAGATTAGGAGGCTGCCATTTTCATTCCCGTCCTCTGGAACTCTACGGAAAGTGTTCAGGGAACAAAAGCTCCAGAAAGTGAACCTGAGAAGATTACTTAGCCCGGCCCCTGGTAAGGGCGGTGCAATTCCACCTGGGGCAGAGATACTTGGAAATCACTACAACAGGCCCCTCCCCCAGAAGATCAACAAGAAATCCAGCCAAGACCAAGTTCACTTAACAAGGAGAACAGCAGGATTCCACAGGAGAAAGCAAAGCATGGAATTCTTGGCTTTCTCCCCATGAATCTTTAGTCTTGCAAAGTTAATTAATTTAAAATTTTTTTCCCTTCTAATTTTTTTAACTTTTACCCTTTCCTCTTTTAATGTTTTTTAACTAGTTTATCTTAATAACTTTCTTTAAAAAATCTTTTTTGAACCTTTATTATTATAGTCATATTTTATCCTTCACTGTATCTAACTTTATTCTTTGTATATATATATAGGGGTTTTTTTCTTCTAAAAAATTTGGGGTACAACTTCTTCTAATAGATCAAAATACACCCCAAATCTAGTACTGGAATTGATCTAGTCTCCAGCCCAAGGAAGTTCTCCCCATTTTCTTTTTTTTTATTCTCCCTACCAACTTACCTTATCAACTCCTTTGTTAGAAAAAAAATTTTTTTTATCTTTATAATCATATTTCATCACTTCATTGTGTTTACCGTTATATATGTTTTTCATTCCTTAAAATTTTGGGAGGTAGTTAATTCTAAGAGACCAAAATACTCCCAAAATTAAGTGGGTGACACTGTTCTAGTCACAATTCTAATACATATATATATATTTTCTTTTTTTATATATTTTTTCTTCATTTGTGTTGTCTTTTAAAAAAAATTTTTTTTTCTCTTTTCTGAACTTCATTTTACCCCCTTTCTCCTCCCCCTACGATTTGGGGTCTCTTCTGATTTGGTTAAAGCACATCTTCCTGGGGTCTTTGTCACCCTTTTAGTATTACATTTGCTCCTTCATATATTCTTACCTAGACAAAATGACAAGGCAGAAAAAGTCACCACAAAAAAAAGAACAGGAGGCAGTACCGAAGGCTAGGGACCTAATCAATACAGACATTGGTAATATGACAGATCCGGAATTCAGGACGACGATTATCAAGGTTCTAGCCAGGCTCAAAAAGGGCATGGAAGATATGAGAGAAACGCTGTCCGGAGAAATAAAAGCCCTTTCTGGAGAAATAAAAGAACTAAAATCTAACCAAGTTGAAATAAAAAAAGCTGTTAATGAGGTGCAATAAAAAATGGAGGCTCTTACTGCTAGGATAAATGAGGCAGAAGAAAGAATTAGTGATATAGAAGACCAAATGACAGAGAATAAAGAAGCTGAGCAAAACAGAGACAAACAACTACTGGACCACGAGGGGAGAATTCGAGAGATAAGTGATACCATAAGAAGAAACAACATTAGAATAATTGGGATTCCAGAAGAAGAAGAAAGAGAGAGAGGAGCAGAAGGTATATTGGAGAGAATTATTGTAGAGAATTTCCCTAATATAGCAAAGGGAACAAGCATCAAAATCCAGAAGGTGTAGAGAATCCCCTTCAAAATCAATAGGAATAGGTCCACACCCCATCATATAATAGTAAAATTTACAAGTCTTAGCGACAAAGAGAAAATCCTGAAAGCAGCAAGAGACAAGAAGTCTGTAACATACAATGGTAAAAATATTAGATTGGCAGCACACTTATCCACAGAGACCTGGCAGGCCAGAAAGAACTGGCATGATATATTCAGAGCACTAAACGAGAAAAACATGCAGCCAAGAATACTTTATCCAGCTAGGTTATCATTGAAAATAGAAGGAGAGATAAAAAGCTTCCAGGACAAACAAAAACTGAATTTGTAAACACCAAACCAGCTCTACAGGAAATATTGAAAGGGGTCCTCTAAGCAAAGAGAGACCCTAAAAGTATTATCAGAAAGGAACAGAGACAATATACAGTAACAGTCACTTTACAGACGATACAATGACACTAAATTCATATCTCTCAATAGTTACCCTGAATGTAAATGGGCTAAATGCCCCAATCAAAAGACACAGGGTTTCAGAATGGATAAAAAAACAAAACCCATCAATATGCTGCCTACAAGAAACTCATTTTAGACCTGAAGACACCTCCAGATTGAAAGTGAGGGGGT
>ML098993.1:42219-93632 GCA_003697995.1 Taxidea taxus jeffersonii
GGAGGGGGGTTGGGAGAGGGTGGTGGGGTTACATTATATGTCTAAAAAAATAAAATAAATGAACAAATAAATAAATGAGGGAAAAAGAGAATGACTAGAAGAAGTTTTACAAACAGTAAAGAAATGACAAAAGAAGGAATCTTGGAGCATCAGGAAAGAAGAAAATACAATGAAAATGAAATATGAGTAAATACAACAGATATTCCTTATCCTCTTGAGTTTTCTAAAGTGTGTTAACAATTGAAGCAAACATTATAACAATATCTGATGTGGCTCTCAATGTATGTGGAGGTGTCATATAAGGCAATATTACAAATAGGGGACAGTGAAGAGACAATAAAGTAGGTAAGGTTTTTATACTTTACTGAAGCTGGTAAAATATTAACACCAGTAGACGGCAGTAAGTTATGTACATATCAAACCACTAAATATGCTGTTTAAGAAGATACCTTCAAAATCACTAGAGATAAATAAAATAGAATTCTAAAAGAGTTAAAAATAAAACTTACAGGAAGGAGGAATAGAGCCAGAAATGAAGAACAGACAACACAAACAGAAAACAAATAATAAAATGTCAGACTTGGGCCCTAATATATCAATAATGACATTAAATATAAATTATTGAAATATATTAATTACAAAGATTAGCAGAGTAGATTTAAAATGACACAGTATATGTTGTCTAAAGGAAATTTACTTCAAATATCTAATGATCAGTAGGCTGGAAGTAAAAGGCTAGGAATAGATATGTCATATATACATTAATAAAAAAAGATGAGAGTGGCTGTATTAATTTTTGATATAGTAGACTTCAGAGCAAAGAAAGTTACCAGAAAGAGAAAAGGACAAAACATAATAATAAAATGTTTAGGCTACCAGGAAGATAGAACAATCCTAAACAGTGCTTCAAAATAGTTGATGCAAAAACAAAAAACAAAAGGGAAGTAGGCAATTCCACAATATAGTTGGAGATTTCAACACTGTAGCTCAAAAACTGATGGCAAAACTAGACAGAAAAAAAATGATTAAGGACATAGAACTAAAAACACCATCAACCAGGAAGATCTAATCAACATTTAAGGAAAATTCTACCTCACAAGAGCAGAAGACAGATTCTTTTCAAGCACCCATGGAACATACACCAAGATAGATCATATCCTGAGCCATAAAACCAACTTTAATAAATTTAAAATAGTTGAATTCATACATTATGTGTTTTCTCAGTACAATAGAATCAAATGAGAAATCAAAGCCAGAAAGATAATAGCAAGGTCTCTTAACAACTGGCAATTAAACAACACAATTCTTAACAATGCATAGATCAAAGAGGAAATCTCAAAAGAAATAAAACAATACAGGCAACAGGGTACTGGATGGTTCAGTCAGTTAAGCCTCAGACTCTTGTTTTTGGCTCAGGTCATAATTTCAGGATTGTGAGATCGGAGCTTGAGCCCCACCTTGGGCTCCAGCCTCAGTGCAGAGTCTGCTTGAGATTCTGTCCCTCTCCCTCTGCCCTTCTCCCCACTCATGCATTCTCTCTGTCTCTCCAAAATACATAAATAAATAAATAAAATCTAAAAAAAGATAATCTTTCACAATAAACTTACAAGTTAAAAAAAATACAGGCAACTGAATGAAAACCAAAATGCAACATACCAAAATATGTGGGACAGAGCTAAAGCAGTACTGAGAAAGTTTATAGCACTAACAAACTGAGGGTTTTAGAGGAGAGGGAGGTGGGGGGATGGGTGCGCCTGGTGGTGGGTATTAAGGAGGGCAAGGATTGCATGGAGCACTGGGTGTTATATGCAAACAATGAATCATGGAACACTACATCAAAAACTAATGATTGTAACTAATATAGTAAAAACAATGATGGTAATTAACATAACATAATCAAAAAATTAAAAAGGATAAAAATACTTATGTTATAGATTGGGAATTATTTCAAATCAATAATCTAAGTTTCTACCTCAAGAAACTAGGAAAAGAAGAGCAAAATAAAGCAAGCAAAAGGAAGGAAATAATAAAAAGGTAGAAATCAATAAAATCAAATACAGTGAAACAATAGAGAAAAACCAATGAAACAAGAAGTTCTTTGAAAAAAATCAGTAATATTTATAAACTTCTCATAAGACTGAATAAAAAGAGAGAAGATCCAAACCACCAATATTTGGCATGAAATAGGAAATAACATTACAGATTCTGCAGCCATTAAAAAGATGGGAGAATACTGGGGTGCCTGGGTGGCTCAGTGGGTTAAAGCCTCTGCCTTTGGCTCAGGTCATGATCCCAGGGTCCTGGAATCGAGCCCCGCATCGGGCTCTCTGCTCAGCAGGGAGCCTGCTTCCTCCTCTCTCTCTCTGCCTGCCTCTCTGCCTACTTGTAATCTCTGTCTGTCAAATAAATAAATAAAATCTTTTAAAAAAAGATAAGAGAGGGGCGCCTGGGTGGCTCAGCGGGTTAAAGCCGCTGCCTTCGGCTCGGGTCATGATCCCAGGGTCGTGGGATCGAGCCCCGCATCGGGCTCTCTGCTCCGCGGACAGCCTGCTTCCTCCCCTCTCTCTCTCTGCCTACTTGTGATTTCTGTCTATCGGATAAATAAATAAAATCTTAAAAAAAAAAAAGATAAGAGAATACTATGAACAACTTTACATTCACAACTTTAATAACTAGAGGGAAAGATTGGACAAATTCATCAAAATCCACAAACTACAAGAACTCAACTAGGAGGAGGAAACACATTACATGAATAGTCTTATCACCACTTAAAAAATTGAATTTGTAATTTAAAACTTCCCCAAAAGAAAAGCCTAAATGGATTCATTGGAAAATTTTACCAAATTTTTTAACCAAACATTCTTCCAAAGAAGAATTAACAGCAATTTTATACAATCCCTTCCAGGAAACTTAAGATGAAACTGATTCTATAAGGCCAGCATTACCCTGATATTAAAATGTTAAAACCAAATACGGGGGCATCTGGGTGGCTCAGTAATTAAGTTTCTGCCCTCTGCTCCCGTCATGATCCCAGTGTCCTAGGATTGAGGTCAGGCTCCCTGCTCAGTGGGAAGTCTGCTTCTCCCTCTCCAGCTCTCCTGTCCTTGTGTTCCTTCCCTCTCTCGCTATCTCTCTCTGTCATAAATAAATAAAATCTCTTTAAAAAAATGAAACCAAAGACAATACAGCAGTAAAAGAAAAAGAAAATCATAGACCAATATCCCTTATGAATATAGATGTAAAATTCCTTAAAAAATATTAACAAAGCAAATCCATTAATGTATAAAGAATTATGCACCATGCCAATGTGAGATTTATTCCAGGTATGTGAGGCTGTTTCAATATTCAAAATTACATCAGTGTAATGTACATACCAGCAAATTAAAGATGGAAAATCATATGATACTATCAATTGGTACTGAAAAATCACTTGACAAAATCTAATGCTCATTTATGATTAAAGACTCTCGTCAAGTTCAACCTCAAAAAGAACATCTAAAGCATCTACACCTAATGTCATACTTTATGGAGAAATACTATATTTTCCTACTAAGATCAGGAACAAGGCAAAGATGTCCATTCTTACCACTCTTATTTAAAATCCTAATGGAAATTCTAGACACTGCAGTAAGCTAAAGAAAAGAAATAAAATATATGCATACTGGAAAGGAAGAAATAAAACTGTCTCTATTTGCAGATGCCAGAATTGTCTACATAGAAAATCCCAAGGTATCTACAAAAACTTTATAAAACTAATAAGTGAGTTTAGCAACATTGTATTATGTAAAATCAACATACAAAACACACAAAAATCAAGCACACATTGATACACCATCAATGAGCATGAAGAAACATGAAGTTGAAAACACAGTAACATTTATAATCATTACAAAGAAATTGAAATATTTAAATACACTCCTAAAAAATTATGTACTAGATCTGTATGCTAAAAATGTCAAAGTGCTGGTGCAAGAAACCAAGAAAGATCTAAACAAGTGGAAAGACATGCTGTGTTCATGGAATGGAAGACTCAATATGGTAGTGATGTCTATTTTCCCCAAACTGATATAGAGTTTTAATTCAATTCCTATCAAAATCCTAACAAGATTCTTTTTGTAAATATGAAGATTATTCTAAAAATTATATGGAAAGGTAAAGGAAGTAGAATAATTGAGACAATTTTTAAAAAGAAGAATTAAGTGAGAGGAACCACTCTGCCTGATTTCAAGACTAATTATATAGCTATAGTAATCAACACTGTTGTATTGGTAGAGAGATAGGTATATAGAACAATGGAACCTAATGGAGACCCCAACATAGTCCCATGCAAGTATAATCAACTGATTTATTTTTTTACAAAGGTATGAAAGCAATTTAAAGGAGAAGTTATAATCTTTTTAACAAAAAGTGTTGGAGCAATTGGATATTTATAAGCAAAAAGGAAAAAAAAACTTCAAAATGGATCATAGACTTAAATGTAAATTGTAAAACTGTAACACAATTAGAAGAAAACATAGGAGAAAACCTTTATGACTCAGGGCTTAGGAGTTTCTTAGATATGACATCAAAGGCACAATCCACGGGGGGGGGAATCAATTAATAAATTGGATGTCATCAAAATTTAAAACTTTTGCTCTGCAAAAGACTCTTAATAGGATGAAATGACAAGCTACGCACTGGGAGAAAATATTTACAAACCACACGAACCATATATCTAACAAAGGACTGATGTCCAGAATACATAAATTAAACTCAACAGAAAAAAAAAAACAATCCAGTTAGAAAACAGGCAAAATAGATGAAGAAACATTTCCCCAAAAAGGATATATGTATGGCAAATAATCACATGAGAAGATGTTCAACATTCCTTGCATTAGGAAATGCAAACTATGATTACAATGAGATATCATTATATACTTACCAGAACAGCTAAAATAATAAATGGTGACAATGTCAAAAGCTGGAAGGATGTGGAGAAAATAAATCTCTCATACATTACTATGAGAATGTAACATGTTATAGCCACTCTAGAAAATAAGTTAACAGTTTCTTTAAAAGCTAATCATATATTTACCATGAGACCCAACAATTACACTCCTGGGCATATATCCCTGAGAAATGAAAACTTATGTCCACACAAAATCTCTACACAGTTGTTCACAGCATTATTTGTAATAGCCCAAATCTGAAAGCAACCAAAATGTCCTAAAATATAGATGAATGGTTAAACTGTGGTACATCCATATAATGAAATACTACTCAGCAGTGAAAAGGAACAAACTATTGATACATGCAACAACCTGGATGGATCTCAAGGGTATTATGCTGAATGACAAAAAGCCCACTTTAAAAGGTCACATACTATGTTATTGCATTTATATAACATTGTATATATTGCAAAGTTGTAGAGATGAAGAAGAGATTAGTGATTGCCAGGCATTAGAGGTGGTGGTGGTGTGGGGGGAATAGGTATGAATATAAATTGGTAGCATGAGGGATCTTTGGGGTGATGGAATGATTCTATATCTTTATAGTTGTGGTGGTTATATGAATCTACATGTGATAAAATGGCATTGAACTACAGATGTACATTGTACCAACACAAATTTCTTTGTTTTGATATTGTACTATAGTTACCTAAGGTGTAGTCAGTAGGGAAAACTGGGTGGAAGGCATATAGTATCTCTATTATCATTCCAATTTCCTGTCGATTTATAATTATTTCAAAATAAAAGTTTAAAAAATTTAACTAGCTGGGAAAAAATAGTCCAAATTCCTTATTTTGCAAATAAGGAAACTGACATGCCAAAAGGATAGGTAACTGGCCCCATGTTTCACTACTGTCAGTGCAGCACTGAGACTTTGCAACTTTTATTACTGTCCTGAAACCTAACCTCTCAAAACTCATTAACTTTCACCAGTGTACCAGCATCAACTTGTCCACACTTCCGTCACATTCTCTTATACCAAAGTTCTTCTAGTTCTTGCTGGTCAGATTTCCCTTAAGAGTCTTCCTACCTACTGGCATTTCCCCTCTAGATGGCTTAACCATTCTTTTTTTTTTTTTTTTTTTGCAGCCATACACTGCCAAGGTAGATTTTCCAATCTACTTCTTTTTTTTAAAAAAAGATTTTGTTTATTTATTTGACAGACAGAGATAACAAGCAGGCAGAGAGGCAGGCAGAGAGGAGGGGGGGAAGCAGGCTCCCTGCTGAGCAGAGAGCCCAATGCGGGGCTCGATCCCAACACCCTGGGATCATGACCTGAGCCGAAGGCAGAGGTTTTAACCCACTGAGCCACCCAGGTGCCCCCCAGTCTTTACTTCTAATTTGTTACATTAAGCCTTAGGATCTGGCTTAATCATGTTTCAAGGTTTCTTAGAAGCTTCTTGCCTACTTTATGATTTTTGTGTTGAGAAATGGCCCATTCACCAGCTAGACCTAGCAGTTCAAGTCCACTGCCAATCACTACATGGTGCTGCCTACTGAAATAGGGGAAGGATATTCCACAAGTCTAAAGTACCTGTAAAATAGTCAGGTTGAGATGCCCAGCAAACAACTGGAGAGAGGTCAGGCCTAGAGATACAGATTTTTGAGTTATCGGGGTATGGAGAATAGTTAGAACCATGAGGAAATTTCTTCAATTCTTACATAAAGGAACAATACCATAGGGGTGGATAAAATCAGTGTTAACTAGAGAAGAATGAAGGGGTCCAATAGTTCTTTTTTCTCTGAGCAATTATCTCAGGTGGTTGAAGCCTTGAACTGTCCTGAGCATATTGAGGAAAGCATCAGGGCTTTGTGTGATGGATGGGGTAATGCAAAGAGGGATTCCCTCTAGATGAATTGTCTCAGTGGTCTTTTTGCAGTCTGTTTGCTCCTTTCAGAAGAACAAAGGAAAATCTCAGTTCAACTCAGACCTGGGGCTCAGATTACAAACAGAATGCTTCTGGATAAAGTGTCTAAAATGTTGCTAAGGGATACCTGAAAGCTGCTGTTCCTAGAGAAGAGGATCTCAAATTATAAGAGAAAGGGAAACAGGAAAAATTCTAGGTAAGATTCTGAGACTCATTGGTTTCTTTTTTTTTTAAATTTTATTTATTTGACAGAGCGAGATCACAAGTAGGCAGAGCAGCAGGAAAAGGGAGAAGCAAGCCCCCTGCTGAGCAGAGAGCCTGATGGAGGGCTCGATCCCAGGACCCTAGGATCATGACCTGAGCTGAAGGCAGAGGCTTAACCCACTGAGCCACCCAGGTGCTCCCTGAGTCATTGGTTTCTGACAAAACCTTTCCCTGGGCCTAAGTTCCACACTTTCCACATTTCTTTTCCTCCTCAATATTTTCCAGCTCTATGAAGAATATATTTTTTTAGCATCACTCAGCATGTGTGGAATCTTTGTTGAGCCACATGCAAGTTTTAAAAGAACCATTGTAAGATGCTTCTTTTAGCATTTATCCTATTTAACAGATTTTTTTGGTGTGTTTTGTTGTTTTGGTTTGGGGTTTTTTTGCACCTGGTACTCTAATTACTTGCCTATCTAGCTATGGTTGAAGCCTCTAAACAGTGGCTATATGTTGAGCAAAAATAAATAAATAAATAAATAAGGTTGCCATAGCAACGAATCTTCAGCCATTGATTTGATTTGTTGTTTCACAGGCAACTATGTGTAATCCTAGTTTACCTGGTAAAGCAGAGATCTGTTACATGGGCTTTTGTTTTCTGTCTCACAATGGACAGGTCCCATCTTATTCTAGAACAACTGCACCTGTCAACCCACCTATCTCCTTCACACAAACCTAGTAGGATTTCTTGGACATTCAAAGAGCATTGTTCAGATGCATTCGTATTTATTGAAGCTGGTTTCCTAGACTACATACTCAGTGTTCTTTAAAAGTCTCAAAATCAGATGTATAGACTTCACAGCCATTGGAGGCTGGTTCAGCCACCCTTTCTACACTGGCAGTACTGTTTTCCTATCTTACTAATATCTTAAATAGAATGTCTCATAAAGTGCTAGAGAATTTACCTGGGTGATCACTAAGCTTCTCAACAAAGTAGGCATCGTTATTACTGCTTTGCAAAAAGGAAAACTGACTCAGAGAAGTGTCATTTAAAACCACCCCACTTATAAGAGGCATTATGAATCTAAGTCTGACGGGCTCTTAACCTATGTCATTTTCACTGCATCTTTAAGTCTCCAAATAACCTCTCTAATGGGCCATTTGCTCAACAGAATCATTGTTGCTCATTATTGTTAAGGCCCTGGACCTTATATTGCCTCTTTAAGTTCCTGGGGCCATGTGTCCTTATCCAGACACAATTCTAATAATTCAGTTGGATTTCCAGGTGAATAGATTCTTTTGAAGGAGCAAATATAGAAGGAAGTTTCAGAGTTGGGGGGAGGCCAAGAGTTAAATTTTCCAGGCAAGTGTCTTACACAGGAGTAGTATCCATATCAAATATACTATTTGTGGAGTCCTTTGTCATAATAACTTAGTAACATAGTAACTTAGTTTCCACACCTGTTGAACTAGGGCCTCTTCTCACAACTTGCTTAGCCTGAGAGGATCTACAAATGAGTCTGCTCCATTTGCACTCACCTGCAGCCCTGAAAATCTCATCCCAGCAGTTAGCAGTGGTGTGGCAGAGGGATGAGGGAGGACTGCAACGGGGACCTACCTACTGGACTAAGAAAACAATATTTGCCACCATAACAAGCAGAAGAGGAGCCAGTTTCCACGTGTTTGGTCCTGATTCCTATGCTGTAGTTCATAACTGCCTTTACTTTGGCCCTATTTTATCTGGCCCTTTGCTCTTATATCTGAAATCCAGAAGATGAACTTTGACACCAAGGTTGGGACCCTTACTGCATGGTTAAGTTAAGGCCTCATATCCCCTGAACAACTAGAAGCATTCAATCTGGAGTTTCCACTTTTTCAACCATCAATTCTTTCTCAGGATGGTTTGCATGTAGACCTGCATTGACACAGGCAACTGAACTGGGTGACTGTCACTCATAAAACGGCAGGGCATATTAGCTATCCACAAATGTATGTTTTTTTATTTTTTTAAAAGATTTTATTTATTTATTTGACAGAGATCACAAGTAGGCGGAGAGGCAGAGAGAGAGAGGAGGAAGCAGGCTGTCTGCAGAGCAGAGAGCCTGATGCGGGGCTCGATCCCAGGACCCTGAGATCATGACGTGAGCCGAAGGCAGAGGCCCAACCCACTGAGCCACCCAGGCGCCCCCACAAATATATGTTAAATTTACTAGATTCATCTGAGTTTGTTGAATTCAGTGTACACATCAGTAAAATCAATGGCAAGTAAAGAAGTCACCTAGAGGCACCCAATGAAAAGGATTTTAGTAATTGGGTCTTTAAAAAGGTAAAAACAGCTGCCCTTTGGTTCATTGTATAGGCAACCCCGCCCCCTACAGTTATTAGCCAAGAAAAACAGAGGAATGCTGGCCCAGTTATCAGTGAGAGGCTAGTTCCATATTATTTGTTGCATTGGGTCCCCGTTCACTGAGGATTTCTCAATGATGGCAGAAAAGTCACTCCAATTGGGTGACAATGAAATAACATAAGGAGCCATGTTGCTGTTTATATGAATCTCACAAACCAAGCTTCTTAGGAAAACAAGGAAACCTTGAGAGAGAAGTCAAAAGCTTGGAGTACTGCAGAACCATCTCCACTGGTTACTGTGGACCCAGCTTCATTGCACTTCCACTTGGAGAAGGAAAGGGGCAGGGAAGGGAGAGTCTTCTGTGGTGTCATGGAACATGCAGCAGCCCTACAGTCAGATCTGTTATGTAGCTCAGATTCTGCCACTTATTTAAGTCAGCACACTTCACTTCCGTGATTGAGACTCCAACAGCTTCTCATCTCAGAATAAAATCCTATTCTCCTTCCCTGGACTATAAAACCCTCACAGACTGACCACCGACTCATTTCTTCTCTCCTATCTTCAACATTACTCCATTTCCTCCCTCTAAATAATGACCTGAGCTCATTTCCTGGGTCTGGAATGTTCTGCTTCCTATTCATTCGGGTCTCAGCTTGTGTTACCTCCCCAGAAAGGTCTTCTCCAAACACCCTCCTCCATCTCAGTCACAATCACATCAGACCATTTTATTTTCTCCCCAGCATTTAACCAGTTTTAATTTGTATTTACAAAGGTATCATCTGCCTCTCCCTACCAGAATGTAAGTGCCATGAATGCAAGGATCAAGGAATGTACAGTATCCCCTATACCTGGAATGTTGGGATGTAGATTCCAATAAATTTATTTTGGATGTTTAATATTAGCAGTGGGAACCAGAGGATGTCATTTAGCCTCTGATTCTATTTCAGTCATAAAGTGCAAATATCTGATTGCCAACCAGTTGGAGTATCAAATAAGAGGACAAAAGTGAAAAGGTCTACCTAGCCTGCTAGCTGATAAACAGGTACAAATATCTATCAATCTGTTCAATCCATAACCATCTCTCCAGCTCCCCTTCCGAAGCTTTCAGGGCCATGCTGGCAATTCACATTAACCTTTCAGTAGAACCAGTGTTTGTATACAGTTCTGGTGATTGGAGGGTAGATCCTGGAAGTCACAAAATGCTTTCAAGTGGGTCCCACAGTACCTCTTTGGAACAGTTAATGAGTAGGTATTGTCATCCACAAAAATGTTAAGGGTCAGCAATTTAGTCCACTCGGGTTTCTAAGCTCATCTTTATAAACTGTTATTTTAAACAAGAAATAAGCCTAAACCAGGCCCAGTTAATATATTCTGGACAAATTAACTTGTAAGGTACTAAAAATCAAATGTACCAGTAGTGTGGACTGAAGGAACACATTGGAGTAGGATGGAAAGAAAGAGTGAGGGCTTTTCCAGCTTTGATGATTTTGACCTCAGACTTGTAAAAAGTAACAGAGTAAGGGCCCAGTCAGTGCCCATGTCTGTACAAGTGCTGTTAGATAATGTCTACACCAAAATGAAATTTGGAATGTATTTTGACTTAGCAGATTAGGCTGAATGATTTTCTTGTTTAAAAATGTAGATGCGGGGCACCTGGGTGGCTCAGTGGGTTGGGCCTCTGCCTTCGGCTCGGGTCGTGATCTCAGGGTCCTGGGATCGAGCCCTACATCAGGCTCTCTGCTCAGCAGGGAGCCTGCTTCCTTCTCTCTCTCTGCCTGCTTCTCTGCCTACTTGTGATCTCTATCAAGTAAATAAAAAAAATAAAATTAAAAAAATAAAAATGTAGATGCTACTTTACTGGTCCCCAAATGTGGAGAAAAGGGATTAACTCAGATGCTGGAAAAGACAGCATTACTTACTTGGGGGGTTTCCTTTTCATTCAAGCAATATGGAAGAATTTGGGCTTAGTTGCAGAGTTGGTCTCCTTAGAAAACAACCCTGTACCTTTGTGCTAACAGTTTCAGACACTGTTCCATTCTTCCCCTTATCCAGAAAAGGGCAGAGCCAAAACAAAACAACTCTTCCTGAATTTTCACCTTTAATCTAGAAGGGCTACACTGAAAAAAAGCGAGGTGATGTGCTCCTGTGGCCTCGTCCAAGCAAGCAGTTAGAATCACATGCTGGAGATTTGAGTTACACGTGACAGAAACAAATATCCATCTTCTACTACTAAATGGATTTTCAGGGATGCCTGGGTGGCTCAGTTGGTTAAGCGGCTGCCTTCGGCTGTCATGATCCCAGCGTCCTGGGATTGAGTCCCACATCTGGCTCCTTGCTCGGCAGGGAGCCTGCTTCTCCCTCTGCCTCTGCCTACCACTCTGTCTGCCTGAGCTCACGCTCTTTCTCTCTAACAAGTAAATAAATAAAAAAAAATTCTAAATGGATTTTCAGATTCCTAAATAAAAAGGCCACAGAAAATGTTACATTATATTCACACAGAAAATACAAGCCAAGCCATCATAAATGAATCAGATTCTCCCCAAACCTCAATTCCAAGGGCTCTTCTTTCACAGGAGGTAATACTTCACTCCATGTTGTCGAATAAAGCAAAACAAACTTTCAGCAATCGCATCAGAAAGACTTGGGAGTTAGGAAATACTTGCTTTCACTTGGGCTGAAGTCTGATTTGGTAGCCTCTATTCTCCTGTCAGCTTTTCCCCCTTCCACTCAAAGTCATTTAAACATAATGTATCACTTACTTTCCAACTAAAGTAGAAACATGAATCCAGGTTAGCCATTTCTAACAAATGCCAAGAATATTCAAATGCAGTGATTCCAGATTATAGGGCAACTGCTTGGAAATTATTTGTATTGTTTTCATGTAAGTGAACTAAGAGAATCCACATAAAACTTTGGGTGCTTATTTGTGCAATAAATACATGTGACAACCGCTACTTACTGGCTGCTACATAATACTGAAGTTGTGATGGACTGCCCTAATTTATAACCACTGAGCCCTCAACTGGCTAAGGTCTTTCGCCAATTCTCAACGGTTAGATTTCAAGCTTTGGTAGGGAGTATATTAACCTCAAAAGGGGAGAATGATGGTACTTTTGTAAGCTTGGATGGACACTTAAAAAAAAAGATTTGAGAGCATATGTGAGTGGGGGGAGGGGCAGAGGGAGATCTTCAAGCAGACTCCTTTCTAAGTGTGGAGTCCAGCGAGGGGGCCCCATCTCCCAACTCCCAAGATCATAACCTGAGTTGAGACCAAGAGTCAGACGCTTAACCGACTGAGACACCCATGCACCTCAAGACACTCTTAAGCTAGTTTTGACACAGAATTAAAAAGGTGATGCCCATGTAGTTTTAGGGTGGTGTAGGTGAGCAGATAAGATGTGGGTATCTACAGGTGAACTTTTAAAATCCATCATCAGTTGCATTCTACTTACTGTTAACCATTCTCTCCCATAATCTAGAACTGCACTGTCCAGTATGGAAGCTGCTAGTCACTTGTTTCTACTGAGCATTTAGAAATGTGCCTTATTCAAAATAAGACATATGCTGAGTGTAATATACCAGGTTTTAAAGACTCGATTTGAAAAAAAAACCTGTAAATCTCAATTATTTTTATATTAATTCAACAGGTTAAAATATCTTGACCTTGGGACGCCTGGGTGGCTCAGTGGGTTAAGCCGCTGCCTTCGGCTCTGGTCATGATCCCAGGGTCCTGGGATCGAGTCCCGCATCGGGCTCTCTGCTCGGCAGGGAGCCTGCTTCTCCCCTCCCCTCTCTGCCTGCTTGTGTGATCTCTGTCTGTCAAATAAATAAAATTTAAAAAAATATCTTGACCTTATTGGCTTAAATTATTAATTTCACCTATATCTTTTTACCTTTTGTATTGTGGCTGCTAGAAAAGTTAAAATGACATATCGTTATCCTTCTACTGAACAGTGTTGTTCTAGGACACTTTGTACAGACAAGGGAAAAGTGTGAATTTATTTAAAAAGTAGGTACACCAGTCACCAACATTGTCCATTGATAAACTCTGCAGTATTTCAGATGCTTCAGGTCCCCATCCTGCCAAAACCAAGAACTCTCAGACCAGCACAATGCTTAGAATTTAATGGGAGCACAACACACATTACCTATTAGCTGACAAAACTCTAAATTCGGATGAGCCTATTTTTAACCGCATTACTCTTCACTGCTCCTCTCAAATATCATTTGAATGGGGATGGAATACTTACAGCGTATCTTTTAAGGTTTTTGTATTTCTTAACTATTTACACGTCTCTCCACTGAAATGCCTGCTCCTTGTAAGGATGAGATCTCGTATGCTTTACCTGTTGAATGAGGAGTGATAATCATTTCAAAGTACTCATCTCAGCAGCCATTTATTCTAAATACTACTTACTGCACATATTATTTGAAACGTCTTGTGATTGCCTTTAGAGCACATAGTAGATTCTTCTGAACATGCTTAAAGGTGGCAAATCTCCATCCATTGAGAAAAAAATAATTCTTGGAAAGAACCAAGATTTGTCTCAATGTGGCAAATAATGTGAAGAAACTGAATAGGGCTGCTTTCCACAGTATATAAAATTGTTTCTGAAACCAATTTTAAACAGGCTCCAAGTGTCTTCTCAGCAATGATGACATTCTTAGAATGCCTATGGCTGCCCAAGGCAATTTCAAAGGGCACTGACTTGGATGCCAATAAGCTAGCTGGCATATTTTTATAAAGCTGCCAACTTTCCGAGTCACTTCATATTTCAAGTTGAGTAAAATGGGGGCCAAGAGCACATGTAGTAGGGGCTGAGATGACTGTTAACACTAAAGATCTCCAAAATGTATTCATTCTCCTAAAATTTTGGAAATGAAACACCTTGATACACCTAGTACTAAGGTCTATTTGGTAATGCCCACAGTGATTTACTGAATTTACTGTATTAACCTTTACTCCTCAGATTTGCCATCTAAGTTTTCCTTGGCAAACTAGGTAAAACCCATGACTATTCTAAGAAACCATACCTTATAAGCAATCTAGTCTAGGGCTTGGGATAATACTTAAAATTAGGAGGGGCACCTGGATGGCTCTGTGGGTTAAATTTCGGCTCAGGTCATGATCCCGGGGTCTTGGGATTGAGCCCCGCATCAGGCTCTCTGTTCAACAGGGAACCTGCTTCCTCCTCTCTCTCTGCCTGCCTCTCTGTCTACTTGTGCTCTCTGTCAAATAAATAAAATCTTTAAAAAAATCAATTAGGAGCCATACAGGAGCAGGGTGAAAGTACAATAAAATTAAGCTCTGGAATTGGAGATGACTGGAAATACTTGGCTACTTACTATGTGACCTTGGGAAAAATTACCAAATGCCTGTATCTCATCTGCATCACCTATAAAACAGGGTGGTAATAACACATCTCAGAGTCATTGTGAGGACTAAATCATTTATAGAGTGCCTGATACAACGTCTGACAGGAATCAGAGAAATTTAGCTATTTTTAATATATGTATACTAATAATCCATTTGGAATGTCTTACATATAAAATCTTGCCTGAATTCAAAGACCTCAAAGAAACTGGACCCCAGATTTCCTATCTTTTTAAAATGATCATTGAAAATATAGTTAATACACCACTCCACTCTGATTAACCAGATCCTCTGTTCCAGGCAATGGACCCCTCCACCGAACTTCTCGAAATGCTTGTGTGCTGCCTTACTTTGCTGTTGAGAATGTCAGCTTTTCAGTGGTGGTCTTGAGCTTCAAAGAACAGAATCATGAACAACACTTAAAATCCCTCAGATGGTCATAAGGCAGAACTGACCATATCAAAGTTATTCCAAGGAACTGAGTTCCTATGCCAATGACAGGGCTCGGTGGGCACCAGAGGAAATGAAACTAATGAAATTCACCATTGGCTTAATGAATACCAGTACCAGGGGGAAGTCTCACCCAGGTTATCAGAATGTGACAACCTACTTATGAAATAAGGACATCTTAGTGGATTAAGCAACACATATAAAAGGGTGGAGATAGGAATGGAAAACAAAAGCTACATGAGCACATGTGCACAACTAGACAAGTTTTTGTATTTCTAGAGGTCAAGCAAGAGGGTAGGCAGGGCAATGGTGAAAATACAAGTAACAGCAAAGATGCACCTACTTAAAATGTCACTTACGTAAGTCTTTCTAAGATTCTTGTATTGGAATATACCTTAATCTTTACTTTACCACTTGAAGATTAAGCCATTAAACACAACATAAAATGAGGGTTATATCCCATAAACCAGTATCTGCTCAAACTCACAGCGAGGAAATAAAAAATCAAGGTTGCATGAGAATTCCACTTGATTCTAAAACTCAAGTCTATTTGACACTGGTTGGAGGCAACAGAACCTTTATCAGATCATATTCCTTTTAAGAAAAACCCGAGAGATGATCAAGCACAAATGATCACTTCATGCATTTTATTGATAGTCTATATTTTAAATCTGCAGTATGACATCTTACATAGGGAAAAAGCTTCTTCCTAAAAGATAACTATTAATAATCAAACCAGCTTTAATATGACTGACCTTTCAAGGTCTTGTTTTGCATTAAACAAGTTAATTTTTAGCAGGTATAAAGCACTGTACAAAAAAAAAAAAAAAGGAAACTGGGTACATTCTCAAAATTTAATACAGGGCTTCCCAACCAGGAGTCCTTCTGGGTAGATACTGGAGAAGGGTGTTATGTTCAGATTTAAATTGAAAGAAAATGAGAAACCAGATAAAGCAAGCCGACCAAATTCACTTCACTTTGTGCTCCTTTCTGCTTTTTTGAAAGTCTCTCCCAGAGGTCAGGAAGCCCTGGTATAACAATCACTTTAGTCTTTACAGAACATACATTTATGTGCTTCATGTTCAAAGACATAAAGGCAGCTTTTGTTACTATCCCCCCTCCAAATCCCTTCAGGTTCTTTTGGCTTCAGAAAACTTTCTAAGACTGCTGCCCAGTTCTTTATATATGAATCCAAGTAAACATCTATACCAAAGCAGCTCTTCCTGGGAGAAGATAAAACAGGCACAGATACATAACCAGGCCAACTGCGTACCTACTCAACTTGATACCTGATCACATGGCCCTATATCTTTAAAAGCAGCACCAGGGACAAATGGAGCTAACAAGAGGTAAAAATCCAAACATCAGACAGTTAAAACACATACAAATCAGTCAGATAAAAGAATGTTAGCAGAGGGGCACTAAATAGAGTTAAGGCTGGGCAGCTGGTTCAACCATACCTTGGTATTGGAATAAATCTGCAAGATAAGGAACTGAGAGGAACCCTGAAATAACGAGGCACAGTGGTATGGTGGGGTTCACTTTCATTGCATGTATTTAAGGTTATCATTCAACCCAGGTGACTATAAAGCAGCCTGTGGGTCTTTAGTAAACAAATCCTAATCAAAACCTAGTTATCTCACTGTAATTTTGAGAGTGTTTGTTTCCTTCAAATTCGAATGAAAACACCTATAGAGACATGAAAATAATCATAAAACTGATACAAACTGTTATCCCTTGAAAGTTCGAACACTTCAATAACAGCTCTATTCTGTGCTGTATTTTAAATACAAAGTGGAGTTATTAAATCAAGTGAGATCACTCAGCTGTTGGGAATATTATAGTATTTTAGAAATGTTCCAGTTAAGAACTCAATTTCAAAATGTTAAAACTTTTAAAGGGCAAGTACTCAACTCATAGCTGTTTCTTAGTTGCCTACTAAAAACCTAATTTCAAAATAAATGAAACACTTGTTCCTCGGACCCTGCACTTTTAACTTTCCAAATGAAGCATATTATTTTTGTTGATTTACATTTTCAAATGTTTTCCAAAAGCATGTAATTTACTATTTAACTCCATGAATTACAACACTGTTATTGAGTATTGAATACACTTTAGAATTACACTATTCTTAAGGGTAAAAAAATGCCTGACACCTTCCTATGTGCCTTATCAATCTCTTGCATCAATCACTAAGGTACAAAATACTTTAGAAAGTAGCAATCAGCACAGTCTTGCAAGAAAAGAATAAAAGTGCCCTGCAAACGTGGCTTCTATGTACTTAAGATTGGTAATACATCTGATAGGGAAGCCATTAAGGTAAAACTTTAAAAACTCAAGGCAAATCACTAATATTCTGTGTTCACAAAAGAACAAAGGAGAATAAAAAGGGGTGGAGGGGAATATTCTCTATTTTTAAAAGAAAAGTATCAACAACCACCACAAGGTGCCACTGTATTCTAGCAAGCAGTAAAAATGGCCTTTTAAGAGGCCTTCTCCAAGTCACCTCCCTATCACATGGGTATTTTGGGAACTGACTGAATGTCATGACTGATGCTTGACCCATTTCAAGTCATGGACATTTGGGAAGCAGGTGGTTAAATTAAAAAAAAACATATTAAGTGAAAACCCTTCATAAATACAATCTGAGACACTGACATGAGAACACTTGGCACAGAAAGGACATGTTTTCCCAAGGGGGGGGTTACTTGAGGTAACAGTAACAACTAAGCAGTTTCTTAAAGTCTGGATAAACTCAACAATCATGTTTTTAGAGATCATATGTGTGTGTGCACACGTGCCTGTGCACGCATGTAGACATACACACACAACCACACATATAAAATCCCAGTACTAAACTTTGTTAACTGTACAACTGATAATTTCCTATACTTCCAACACTAATGTGAACAGTTCTCTCAGTCCCCACCTCATTAACCATTAACACCACTGAGGTATAAGAATGTGTTCCTTTTAGGGCAAATATTCCAAATTAACAACATGGCTTGGCTCATCTTCTAGTGTTGCTATAAAGTCTGCACACTTTAAACCTAACTTGCTCAATTGTTTTAAGTATTAATAAATCTCAACCTTGTCAGCTGCTTGGAGTTAAACAACATAACACCTCAAATGCTTCATACCAGTAAGTGAATTTTTAAAAATATCTGAAATACTCAAGGAAACTCAGTTTTTAGTATTTTTCCCTATGCTTTGAACAATGTAATTTCCCAACATTGTTTTTTCTTGTTCCTATTAACTGCATGAAGTTCAAACTAGGTCTTCAAGACAGAACCTTTCTGTAATAAAGAAAAAGTGCAAATATACACAATGAAATGTAAAGTCTTTTGCAAGAAAATGCTGCCTCAAGAGAATAGGTGTTTTGGATGCTGGTGGGAAAAAAAGACTCTTGCTCTCCATTGTACACCTGACACCTATGAATGACCTTGTCTTCAATGTCCACAACACTAATAAATACAGTCATGGACCTTGTACAAAATAAAAATTAAGTAGCAAATTCCACTAAAATATTTGTATCCATTCTACACAATCCAATGGAAATCAGTGAGTGCTATTGAAAAAGGTGTCCACATGCACATGTTCAGTATGTGCATTCTACTGAAGGCTAAAAACTTAAAATCCTATTTCCAGTGTTTATGAATAGCTTCAATATCTACATTCATAACCAGCATTCTGCATGAGTTACCTCTTTAATACTTCACAAATGAGTAATACATCTTGGGAGGTTAGGGAGGTACCTGTTGTCAATAACTTTCTTTTACTCTTAGAATGTGCTGCAGTTGTTTTTCAACTATATAAAATGAACACCCTTAAAAAAAAATGAACACCCTTGTAATGGGATGTTTTATACCAAGAGGAAAATGGGTTTTTAACCAATCAGGACTACCCTGCAGATCTGAAAAATCGTAGATTACACCCTTAGGAAAGGAGACAAGGAGGCTCACAAATATAAAGGAATCCTGACTTTTACATGGACAATTTTTTTTTAAAAGATAAAACGTATTACATAAGCGCCATAAACAGTGAAATCTGCTTATATTAAAAAAAATAAGTGAAGCTTTGTTTGGACATTATCTCCTTGCAAGAGCAGTACATATCCTTAGTAAACAACTACCATATTTACAAGTTAATCTCCTTGATACTTAGGCAGGAGTGAAAGCCAGAGGAAAATATGAAAGAATGAGCTTTGAAATAACCTTTACAGCTAAGTTGATAACAGTTAAGGTAGCCATATAATTCCTGAAGCAGACCTGTTTATTTTGTACAGTATCTGACTACGCATGGGTAGTCTTCACTTTAAAGACCAAGGATGTGTGCAATTCCTCTTTGGGCCCACTATTTTCTCCCAGATAAACAAGTCCTCCACATTCAGACTCATCCTAACCCCAACTGGCCTCAAAAGAGAAATTCAGCATGAGTACAATGGGGTTCTTCACAAACCTAATCTCATTAACTAAGGAAACAACACAAAACGCATATCCCACAGACTGTGAATCAGCAGCCTCATCTTCAAATATGGGCAGCACAATTAAAATCTGAAACTCAAATGACCCAACACGATTCATTTTCAACAAAGGGTGAACATCTCTTAATTCTTCAATTGGCCTTTACATGTGAGATATTAGGTCTGTGTTAGAGTAATGAAGTATTAACAAGTGTGCACTGGTACCCTAAATGACAAATCTCAAAAAGGCGGCAAATTTGACACTTTCCTATTAGTACACACATCTGTACCAACTTCAATTCTTATGCTAAAAGTGGTTTATAGTCTCTTTCCTCAACCTTCCCTTTTTCCTTTTCTGAGGAGCAGACTTGTGAAAACATCAATGTAACTTATGCTAGGTGGTAGTGGTTTGTTTCTTGTTTTTAACCAAAACTCTACCAAATTTGTTAATCTACTTCATCAGCTCAAGCAGAATACTGTGTCAAGGACCTCACCATATGAAACCAGTTCCCATCTGTATGATTACTGTCTTCATAAAAATTTTAAGTTCTTCAGAGCAGTTTTCTTTACTCCTCCTATCTTTCATTTCCTGCCTAAATCCAAGTTAAAATACCAAATTTCTATTGGTAATGCAGCTCAATTCTGCACACTGTCCTTTCCTTTGCATGTCACAGTAGCTGTTCACATACATTAAATACTAGATATGTTCTGCTCTTGACATCTACACACTTAGAAAAGCAGCTTTGTACTTTGTTTGGTGTGTGTGTGTGTGTGTGCATTTTACTATCTTGGCTCACAAAAAGCAGTTTTTTTTCATCTCTAAGCATGGTAATTTACAATTTTTAATGCATTAATACAACAGTGCATTGGAAAAGTACTGAGCCTCTACAAAATAGCTTTACATTTTTAAACAAATGAATGTGATTTTTCACTTACACAAGCATAGGCTTTTTTTTAATATTTCCACAAGATAAATATCTCAATTAAACTATAAGCTCACTCTATAGTGTGCCACAGTGATGGGCTTAGGAGACAGTTATACACTTAGAAGATCCTAACCTTAGTGTTATTTACACTGACGTCCAATATCACCTCATCTGAAAGGTGAACAAATGATATTCAGCATTTAGCTGAATTTGTGCCAACTAATAACTGGGAATGGTATAGCTTTAAGCAATCACTTACGAAACATGTACTGTAACTTAGTCTAAACTGGCAGTTTCCTTTGCCCCTCTCCTATGGTGTGGGAAATGTTGAAGATCAACGTGAAATGGATAAAGAGCCATTGCTAAGGCAGATCTTTCAAGATAACAAAGGAGAAACTGATAAGCATATATGACAAATCATCAGTAATATCAATTACTGGTACTGAAACCAGATTTTTATGTCCTAAAACATTGCTTTTAAAATATTTCCTTTTATTCTGGAACAGAAACTGGAAAAAGGACAATGATTCACTCGGAAAGCAATGACTCAATGCAGGTTGCTACTTTACATTTAAGCACCACTCAAAAAGTGGGCAGAAAGCAAGTGATTCCTGTTTGCCCATCACTATACCAGCTACATAGCTGAGAGTTCAGAACTTAATTACACAACACTTTCTCTGTTACCAGAAGCTAAGACTGCTCTGCGACAAATAGGACAGGTAGAATTCTCAGACAACCAGCGATCGATGCAGTGAACATGGTACTCATGGGAACAAGGTAGTTTACGAAGTTTGTTGCCTTCTGTGTATTCTGTAATGCAAACACTACAGGTTTTTAATGCATCGTTTTCACCAAAACTTCTCATTGCCAAGTTGTCAATCTGTTCTTTGGTGAGTCCTCTAGGTTGGTCATCATCATCCTCATTTAAGAGGAAAAACTGAGCCAGACTAAGGAAGGGCAAAGAGCCACTTTCATCAAATGTTACCGGGGCCCTGTGTCGACCCTCTCGTCTGGCACCTGATGAGCCTGATGATGAGCTTCCTTCATTACTGCCTTCAAACACCTCTGAGCTAGTCTCTGAACTTTCACCATTGGAACTGGAACTTGGACTGGAACTAGAACTGGAACTGGAACTGGAACTGGAACCAGAACTGCTACTACCACCAGAACCCCCTCTTCCATTCCGTGACTCTGCCCTTTCCACATTTCGACTTGAGACTGAGCCACTGGGCTCGGAATCACTATCACTGTACATAAAGTAGCTTAACTCACCAAAACCTGTCATTATCTGCCTTAACATGGTCTGAATTGCAACAGATGTAGTCTCACTTAAACCAGTATTTAAGATTCTACGAATTGGAATTCTGATGGTACTGACATAGGTTCTCACACCTGCCCGTTCGGAACGTGAAAATGTACGCCTAAAACCTCCTCGTTCACTTTCATAAGTGACAGTATTGTTTGGTGTCTGAGACCTTGACCGAGTTCTGCTAGCTATGCTATCTCTCTGCCGGTATTCTCCAGGACGAACTCTTCTTACTTGCAGATCAAGGACTATGGTTGGAGGTCTCTGTCCTGATCCTGCAGATTCACCACTGCTGGTTGTGTCTGAAGAACCTGCTCCTTGTGAGGCATTTCTTGTTCCAGAAGCTGCAAAAAGACCTCTACTTAGCAAATCAGGTCCACTTATTTGCTGTCTCAATGTCACATGGTGTCGGGTTCTAGAACTTCCCTCAGTCTCATTTACCAAAGGATGCTCAAAAGTCTGAGATGAGATACTATGATGAGATCTCCGTGGAATTTCACTCATTGGATGCAGAGGTGACCTACTTCTTTCAGCTCTCGCTCGGGTTCTCCGATGGTCTGGGCTCCTGCTTCTTGCCCTTCTCTGACCTCTGGTGGGTGCGACTTCTCCCGTTAATGCCTCAGTTGAATTTCGTTCTGATCTAGATGGCCTTGCAGATGTTGATTCAGATCGTGGATTTTCCACTTGCCTTTGGCTGCTGTTGTCTGTATTTTCTCCACCAGAACGTCTTGCAGATGGCTCATTTTCATTCTCTGGATTTTGGCTCCCATTATTACGGTTAACATTGATCTCTAAACTGAATCTGAAATCACCACTGTTTGGATTAGTCCGGCTCACTGCTCTCCAAGATTGGTTTCCTCTTTGACCACTTCTTGTTGTATTTCCAGTTTGTCTGACGGAGTTAAGCCAGTCTATTATAGAGTCACCATTAGACACATCATCTGAAGAGTCTCCACCTGTTTTTAAAACAGGGCGGGGAGAGGGAGAAAAAGGAACTACTAAAATTAGGACAATCATGTAATAGTGCTCTGAAACTGTTATAAAACAACAAAGATTCTGATCAGACCTCACATTTATAGATTTTTGTGAACTACACTACATAGATTTGCAAGTAAAGGCAGGAACGTTTCAATTCCATTTTGAAAAAGCAAGCTAATCCTAGAGAAATTCAGAGAAAGTTTTTTTTAAAGGGAATCTGGAGGAAGTCTATTTTCAGAACTTTATCATATACAGAGCCTAGGAGACCACCGTGGACTGTCAGAAGGCATTTTTCAGTCCACTGTCAAAACATTAACCAAACAAAGTAAACATTAGGGTACAGGGCTAGTATTTTTGTTCAAGTCACGTTTTTTCACATTTTCCTTAGTCTACAACATTTCCTCTAAGATCTTGACTTAAGTGCCTTTGATAATACAGAACTTTTAAAATACAAGACTGCTGCAGCCACTGCAAAAATATAAACAGGGCCTATTGGTTCCAAAGTATTTCGGCAAATCTTCATATTACCAAGATTTTAAATTAACATGAAATTGGAGACCAGATTAAAAAATGAATAGTCTGAACCTAGCACAGTGCATATAATGGCATGCTCCCAAACCAAACTGTTATTATAGCCTCTATGTCAGACAGTCAAATCCCCTACAATCCTACTTAAAATTAAAAGAAGGGTTTCTCAACAGTGGCACGATTTCCATTTTGAGCCAGGTAATTCTCTGTTGTGGGGGCTGTGTTGCTATGAATTTTAGGATGTTAGGATGTTTGGCAGGATCCCTGGCCTCCACCCACTAGATGATCGTAGCAAACCCTGAGCTGTGACAATAGCCAAAAATGTCTCCAGACATTGCCAGTGTCTCCTGGGTGGGGGTGGGGCGGGATATAACCCATTGAGAGCCACCAGGTTAGAGAATACAGCATTTCTTTCTGCTGGTGGAGAATGCACATGTTTGTAAGGAAGAAGTAATTTGGTAGGTGGGAGGAAATTTCAACGGAGGTGCAAAATCAAGAAAATAACCAGCACATTTAAATAGGCCATTTCTCACTATGTACAGTTCTCAATTAAATACAAACCCAAAGGTGAAGCAGAAAAAAAAAACCATGTTGACATTCTCATCAAATACCAAGAAAATGCCAGTTCCCTTTTTGTTAACAGTTCCTTAGTACTAAATTAATCTGTGCTATTTCTGGATAATCTTCAGCTGACCTTTCCTGGAGTTCCTTATCTGTTCCATCCTCTACCCACCCCCCAAGGCAAAATATACCTCTGTTTTCATCTGAGTTTTGTGGTGGTGGGCCCTCTTTAATTTGTTGTAGTCTTCTCAGCAACTCTTCCTCAGTACTTTCACCTGAAAATAGTTTAGAAATGTGTGCCAAATTACAAATAAAAACGAAGCTGAAAACCAAGGAGTAGGAACGTGGGTAAAAATTTACTTCTTTGGGGGCATGACATGGCAATTTACGCAAGTTTCTTTCCAGTTCACTTAATGCTTTTGCATGCAATTTCTCATTCTTTCAAACTGCAACTCTGGGAGGTAAATCATCTACATTTTAAAACAAGGAAACTGAGACTAAGTGAGACACTGCTGTATTAATAAATGGCAGGGCCAGAATACCAACTCAGGCATTCTGATTCAAGTCTGTTACTGTTAGCTAAAAATGCACTCCCTCTTCTAAAAGTCATTCTAACACCTTACCTTTCAAAACTTAAACAATAATGCAAAGGTTAGAATTAAATAGAAATGAGGAGCACCAGAGATCATGAATTTTAATTAGGATCAAATGGGACCTAACTGGGCAAAAGAGAATAACCAAACACAAAGTTCTGAATTGACAAATTTACCCAAGGACAGCTTTGGAGGACTACAATTGGAACATAATCTGGGAATCAGAGATGACCTCCGCCCCCAAAAAAAGCTTGTCCTAGGAATTAACATTCTCATCAGCTCTTCCACATTTAAATTTATCTCTAGTAAATTAAATGAAGCTAGTTAAAATAAAAAATATTGTTCAGTTCCACTTTTTCAGTCAGCTCACTATAAATTCATAATGTAAATCATAACTAAAAGATGTGATATAGGATAATTCCAAATAGGAGTGAACAGAATGAGGCAATAAGTACAACATTAAATGTCATTCTCCAACACTTATATTAAAATGACACTTCATAACGGCTGAAGAAACAGATTCTTAAAACAAGTTTTTTTTAAAAAAAGGCCAGCAATTTACATATATAAATCTTTACACATCGCATACCTGGGGTGCCTAGCAAATTGTTATCCCTCATAAGTCTATAATCTTCTTCACTCAGGTTATTTACAAATTGATAGAAAGCTTCTTCCCGATCCAATCGGTCCATCTGACTTCTGCGCTGTGCTGCAGACTGATCACCACTTCCTTTATCATTAGAATCTGAGCTTTCCATCTTGATGAACAAGTGGAAAATAATCTAAAAGGAGAAAGGAGATGAATCTTGAAAACAAAAGTTAGCATGTGTTCTGTAGAACACTTTTATTTATGTGAAAATCCAGAATGCAGGTCAAGATGTGAATTTTAAGAGCTCATATGAATAAAATTTCACAGAAGAAAAACTCCTGAAAAAGCCCTGTTATGTTAGGAAAAAAGTAGGTCAGGAATTAGCAAGCTATGGACCATGGGCCAAAATCAGCCCTGATGCCTTTATTTTCCTTGAGATCTAAGAATGATTTTTTTAATACTTTTTAAGATTTTTTTTTAACAAAAGAGAGATGATGTTTTGTGATGTCTAAAAAGTACATGAAATTCAAATTTCAGTGTTCAACCAAGTTTTATTACAATACAGTCATACAGCTTCACTTACATATTGTCTGTGACTGCTGTTCTGTCCCAACGGCAGAGCCAAGTAGACATGAGAGACCAAACGTGGCCCTTCCGCTGCTTTGCACTGGTGATGATCTGTGTCTTCTGAGCTGCAGTCATGCAACCTGACAGCATTTTAAGTGCCACGCATATTACCATACTGTGACATTTTAAGAAATCACCAGTGCGTTCTCATGTCAAATGAAGTAAAAGTGCACTTCGAATGTCACCCTCAAAGGCACAGTAAGGTATGGGTTATTTTGTTGTGAGATGGAACAGACTGAGTTCATTATGCAATGGCACTACTTAACTGTGCTAAAAGAAAATACACGTTCATACCATCAGACCAAGCATTCATCACCATGTTCCCAACTCACAGCTAAAGCTATAGTCTGAAAAACTGGAAAATTTAAAACTAAATATCTCATCACCAAATATTTTCTCACAAGAATATAAAACAAGGCTTCAACCACAGTAAGCCTCCAAGTGGCTTACTTGTTAGCTAAACAAATAAAAGCTGTATTATTGATGGTGAGTTCATTAAACTGCACTTGATTTCAGAAGCTAGAGAAATGTGTCCAGAGAAAGATGTTTAAGATTATTAGCTTTTTGGTGAGTAGAGTTGCTCAAAAATTCAAGGATACTCAGATGTCATAATCAACTGAAAAATGAGACAGCAAATGATTCTGAGTGGTTTTTCTTGGGCCTTGGTGAGCCGACAAATGTAACTGATACTATTCAATTGTTCATTCAAGGAGTCAAGTGTTTATTACTCAAGTAGTTTGAAGTAATACAGAGGTAGCCTCTACGAATAGTCTGCTTGGAGCAACCACAGGTGATATTTTAACAAAGATGAGAAAACACTAAGCACAGTTTGAAGTGGAATCTGCTAAGATGTGTTACAACTGAAATGGTGGTACATGTATGTGTAGAGCAGAAAAGACAAGCTGGACAAATTTCTGAAGCCTGTGAAAATGTAAAGTGCTTCGAGTCTATGGGTATTCCTTCTATTATTCATCAGCAGGTAGCCTGTAGAAACTATTTGAATCTATTATATTGCTGAACCAGCAGTGTTAATAGTGAACTTCATTATTGTGGACTTTACCATCAACAGCTCTCTGATTTTTTTGTCAGAAAAAGAAGCTGAATATCCTAACTTGCCCTACTACTTGTTAACAGTGCTGACATGCAAAACTGACTAAAATCATTTCAGCAACAACTGACACTGGAATCATAATGTCAGACAAGATGCTTTATGTACTTCTTATGCTATCAAAGAAACGAGAGCTCTGTTCCCATACAAATTTGTAGCAGATTTATTTTCTAAGCACGAATTACAGTTCCAGAAGGACTTTTTTGGACTCCATTGCAAGTACAAAGAACACTTCCTTATTTCAAAATACATTTAACTGTCCATCTGAGGAGCTTCCACCTAACCTTCAACTGAAAGTGACAGACAACTGTGTAATCATATGCATGATATGCTAAAAGGTAAGTATCAAATGAATTCTATAAATGCCTTCTCTAAGGGATAAATACGCTTCATTAATTTATGCTTGTGGATTGATTAGACAGCAATATAGGCATACTATGTTTTGTTGCACTTCACAACAAAAGTTGTTTTTTAACTGTTCATTAAAAAAACAGTTTTTTAGGGGCGCCTGGGTGGCTCAGTGGTTAAAGCCTCTGCCTTCAGCTCAGGTCGTGATCCCAGGGTCCTGGGATTGAGCCCCGCATTGGGCTCTCTGCTCAGCGGGGAGCCTGCTTCCCTTCCTCTCTCTCTGCCTGCCTCTCTGCCTACTTGTGATCACTCTCTGTCAGATAAATAAATGAAATCTTTAAAAACAAAACAAAACAAAAACAGTTTTTTAATAAATTGAAAGGTTTGTGACAACCTGCCGTGGAGCAAGTCTGCTGGTGCTATTTCTTTAGCAGTACTAGCTCACTTCCTATCTCTGCCTCCCATTTTGGTTAATTCTTGCAGTATTTAAAACTTTTCATCATTATTATACTTGTTACAGTGATCTGTGATCAGCAATCTTTGATGTTAGAAATGTTTTGGGGTGTAATGCACCATCCCAATACAGGACAGCAAAGTTAACAAACAAATGTGTGTGTTTTGACTGCACCACCAACCACCTGTTCCCCCGACTCTCCCTGTTTTCTTGGGCTTCCCTATTCCCTGAGACACAATATTGAAATTAGGCCAATTAATAAGCCTACAATGGCCTTTAAGTGTACAAATGAAAAGTCACACAGCTCTCACTTTAAATCAAAACCTAGAAATGATCAAGCTTAGTGAGGAAGCCATGTTAAAAGCCATGATAAGCCATAAGCTAGGCCTCTTGTGCCAAATAGCCAAACTGTGGATGCAAAGAAAAAGTTCTTGAAGGAAATGAAAATTAAAATTTACTCCTGTGAATACATGAATGGTAAAGTTCAACAGCCTTTTTGCTGATATGGAGAAAGTTTTAGTCATCTGGACAAAAGATCAAGCCAGCTCCAACATTCCCTTAAGCCAAAGCCTAATCCAGAGCAAGGCCCTAACTCTCCTCAATTCTATGAAGGCTGAGAGACAAGGAGGCTGCACAAGAAAAGTCTGAAAGTTGGTTCAAGAGGTTTAAGGAAAGAAGTCATCTCCGTAACAAAGAAGTGCAAGGTGAAAGGGCAAGTGCTGATACAGAAGATGTAGCCAATGTTGAGGCAAGAATCTCTACCAGCAAAGATTACAGCTCACTGAAAGCTCAGGGGATGGTTAGCACTTTTTAGCAACAAAACATTTTTAGGGGCACCTGGGTGGCTCAGTGGGTTAAAGCCTCTGCCTTCGGCTCGGGTTGGGATCCCAGGGTCCTAGGATCGGGTCCCGCATCAGGCTCTCTGCTTGGCGGGGAGCCTGCTTCCCCCTCTCTGCCTGCCTCTCTGCCTACCTGTGATCTCCGTCAAATGAATAAAATCTTTAAAAAAAATAAAAGCATTTTTAAATTAAGCTATGCGTTTTTTAGGCATGATGCTACTGCACACTTAACAGACTACAGTACAGTATAAACGTTAACGTTTACATGCTCTGGGAAACCCAAAAAATCATTTGACTTGTTGTGTCAATATTTGCTTGATTATGTTAGTCTGGAACTGAATGTGCAACATACCTCCAAGGTTTTCTTGTACCTGTATGTGTGAAGACATTATCAAAAACGAAATATGGAAAATCTCACTTCAAGTCAGTAACAATGGATGAATGAACATCTGCCAATAATTTTAATGAGGACTACATTTGGCCCTAATTATGCAAAATGTTATCCCTCCAAAAAAGAATGCCATTCTTCACGTTATTAGATCTGTATTACAAAAACACTAACCCATTATTATTACTATTACCTTTTGAGTTTTAGCAAGAAAAACTTTGCAGAAATTTGGGCTTCTCTCCCTATCTAAATAACTATGTAATATGCTCACTTTTGCTTTTTGATCAGCAAAGCAAAAGAACAAATCACTACCTGGCTTTTCTATTACTCTCAATTAACCACTCCGGTGATAAACAGTAGTAGTAAGCAATCTAAGACAAGACTCCAAACAAAAACTTTCATCCTCTAGCTCTTTTCCTTCCAACTCCAGACTGACCTTAAGTTCACACTGGAAAAAATAAAAGATGAGTCCATGAACATACGAAAATCTGATTTGTGGAAGAGGTAATCTATACTGGTACTAAGATTTAATCCCACACACAACACATAAAGTATCTGGATGTTCCTAATTCAACTAAAGGGAAAAATAAAAACAAGCTCTCTTTCAGACAGTAAAAAAACAAAAGACAAAGAAGCTTCTCTGTCTGGTTTTTTATAACCTGAAACTTTAAGAAGATTGGATATCAACAGCTTGAAGTTATACAGGCCAGGAAATGAAAACAAACAAACAAACAAACAAAGGAAGCCAAACTTTCCATATGTAGCTAAGGAATACAATTTGGTATTGGGAACAATAAGCAGCTAACTTAAAATACAGAAAAGCTCAAAGGAAAAAGAAACTACAGCCATAATTTTGCATACAAAATAAAAGCACCAGTAACATTTGCTAATATTCTGAAGCACTTAATATTCTGAAAGTTAACAACATGAAAGTTAGGACAATGCCCACTTGTGAATGATCAGTAAATAGTTCTAAAAATAAATCATTATTTTTTTGAGAGAGAGCAAGCATGTTTTTGGGGGAAAGGGAGAGAGGGAGAGAAAGAATTTTAAGCAGGCTCCATGTGGAGCCTGATGCAGGGCTCAATCTCATGACCCTGAGTCCATGACCTGAGCGGAAATCAAGAGCCGGACACTTAACCAACTGAGCCACCCAGGTGCCCTAAAAATAATTTATAAAAAAGTACAACTCCATAGGGTTGAAAGACTTTCAAAACATAAATCTTCAAAGAAGACAAAAATGTCTGTTAAGGGCTGACATTTGAAGGACATGAACCAAAGATAACAGAAAACATAATACTAAGTACTGCCTTAAGAATGGCACAAAGTCTTAAGAACAGTGTCAAGGAGGTTAAAGCCCATGTGAACAGAAACTTGCAAAAATATGGGAGATTTCAAAAATGGCTTTGAAAAATATAATAATAATAAAAGGAAAGAAAGAAAAAAAGAAAAACATACTCTGAAATAAGAAAGGGGTCTTGTATTGAGTGGGGGGTGGAAATGGTATACTAACAGAAGATGAAAAGTAGAGGCATTCAATTTCAGTTTTGTTTCCATTTTATTAAATGAGGAGGAATCACCTTCCAACTGGAAACAGAGGAAAAACAAATTCCTCAAAGAGAGAATCAAGACCCCAAACTGCAAAACTTCTAACGATAACCTCTAAGAAATCAGAGCATAGGAGCGATGCTAAAAATACTAGATTTTAGAAATGATCAAATCTTCAAATAAGGCGAAGTCTATAAACTGTAGCACAGCAAAATCTGAAAATAAACCTAGGGAAATTCTGCAATAGACTATCAGATATACTGCAAACATGTAGAAGAAAATGTGTTCATCAGAAGTGGGGTTCACTGCCACATTAATCTCATCTGCTTGACAGAGGGATGGTTCTCAACCCTGGCTTACACATTAGAATCACCTGGAAAACCTTCTCTGGGGTAAATTCCACAGGTGGGGCACCTGGGTGGCTCAGTGGGTTAAAGCCTCTGCCTTCAGCTCAGGTGATCAAGTCCCACATCGGGCTCTCTGTTCAGTGGGGAGCCTGCTCCCCCCCACCCCCTGCCTGCCTCTCTGCCTACTTGTGATCTCTGTCAAATAAATAAAATAAAATCTTTTTTAAAAAGACACCTTAAAAAAATAATTCCACAGGTAATTCTGTTGGGCAGTTCGGGTTGAGAACCTCTTTGACAGGGCCGCGTGATAACACTGCTGACTAGTCTGGCTTGATTTCTGTAGAGTGTGAGATATATATCCTTAATGTCACAGAGAAATGGAGGCTAGATCAGCACTTCTCTAACTTCAGCATACAAACAAATCACCTGGAAATCTTGTTAAAATGCAAATTCTGATTCAGTAGATTTGAGATGGGGCCTGAGAACCTGCATTTTAAATAATCCTCCAAGGGCTGCTGATCCTAGAATCACAGGCTGAGTAGCAAAGAGTCTGAAGACAATACAGTTTTAACAGATTCACAGCTGTCAAATACCACCCTCAAAGGTTATAGAGCAATGTTAACCTGTAAACAGTCCTATCTTTAGCATTTCAAAGAGAGCCACGTCAGACATGCTAACCAAATCTAAGCAATTCAAAGCTGGGAGTTAATAATGAAGATGTATTCATATGACAAATAATATTCTGAATTCTCAGTGGATTGTGAAGATGAGCTGAAATCAACAAAAAGATGGTAAATACGCTATCCCAAACACTTTATGAAGAATTACCAGGCTGAAATAACCCATCTTAAAAGTACAGAGTAAGGGGAAAACCTATTCAGGTGACAAAGGCAGTTCACATGAAGACCTGAAGGTTTTTAGTTAACTGTTTGCAGGTTTTTAGTTAACGAAAAGCTCAATAAAAAGCCTGTTTGACCTGGCTAAGGAACCTAACAAAGACCCAAACTGCTTTCACAGACCACAGTGTTCAAATAAAAATAGTAGCAGACCCATTGCAACCTGCTGTTCAGATCTAGAGTGACCAAGATGATAAGCCAGGTAACACCATAAAGGAAATGCTGAATTACCTGGAGATGTCTAGCCTGAAGACAAGCCAAAAAATGGGCACAATTATGAATGTCAAATATTTAGACTAATAACATGAAAGAAAGCAGAACCACAGAATCAAACTAGGGCCACCAGTTGAACAACTATGGAAGCAGATAATTCTTCTAATCCTATAGTCTAACGATTAAACTGTCCAAAAATGGAGATGCCACCAGCCTCCTGAAGCAAGCAAACTACCCATTCCCTAGAAATATTCAAGCACAGGCTGGATATTAAGAGGAGACTCCTTATTAGGTAGGAGTTTGAACAGATTGACTTCAAAAGACCCTTTAGACCAAAATGTCATTAAGGACGGGAAAGTCTCTTGGTTTTCTACTCTGGGCCTAGGATCCTATTAAGCTACGTATTCCAGCACCACAATTTTGCTGTGACACTTTGACAAAACCAATCCACTTAAGTTGTTCCATCCCCACCCTCCAACACACTTGGTAATTTACTACCTTCACACTTCTACAAACCCTGTTCCCCCAGCTTTTTAGTCTCTCCCCATTTCACTCACCCTTTAAGTTTCAATGAAATATTACCTCCTAAGAAGCTATTATTAGCTCAGATAGCAACTTTTTCATCCACCTCTTCACACAGGGTTTGTGCCACTAAGAGTGGCACTTTGTGCCTTATGTGGTCTTTTATATTTCTGAAATAATATGAATCTTATTTACCCAACATAACCAAAGTATAATTTTGACATGTTATCAATATAAAAAAATTCAAGAGAGGTTTTATTTTCTCTTTTTAAAATACTGAATCTTTGAAATGTGTATTTTATATTCACGGCACATCTCAAGTTGGATACTAAATTTTCAATGGTTAAAGTAAAATGTAGTCCTATCAAAACAACAAAGTTGTATTTAATGAGAAAATATACTGCTTCAGGTTTCATTTAACTCAGTTAAAATTGAAGAAAATCAAAAGTTCAGTTCCACAGTTATACCAGTGACATCTCTACCTTACAGTTTTGAAAACAACTAACAGGTAGAGAAATCACACACGGAAAGAATTTCAATGTGTTCCCAATATACTGTTCACAATCTATAAACCCATGACTTCTATATCCTCTTTATGTTTTTCAAAAATAAAATAATGTCAAATACTCTACAAATACACATGGAATAGATGATTCTTTCCTATGCTCACCAAACTTTAAGACTCATTCCTGACCTTTTAGAATTTCTACATTTCCGGGCGCCTGGGTGGCTCAGTTGGTTGGGCAACTGCCTTCGGCTCAGGTCATGATCCTGGAGTCCCGGGATCGAGTCCCGCATCGGGCTCCCAGCTCCACGGGGAGTCTGCTTCTCCCTCTGACCCTCTCCTCACTCATGCTCTCTCTCACTGTCTCTCTCTCAAATAAATAAATAAAATATTTTTAGAATTTCTACATTTCCTACATGTTAAATAGAAATTAAAAAAAAAAAACCCACAACACTATACCTCTATTCAAAACCCTACTGACACTGTGATTTTAGGAACTGTTGAATCCTAAATAGCTCTTGCCTGGTGAGCTTAGAGGTTAGTTGATTCCATGCAAGAAAAATTTCTATCTTCGTTTAATTTTTATCTTCCAATTCAACATTTTTAACAATGAGACACACTCACAAAGTAACACATGATTGTCCGAATTACTATTACTTATACAATCACATCCTGCTACCCTTTCCCCCCTCTCATACATATATACCAGAGAAAATCAAGGGAAACAATTTCCCCACATGACATCCCTGCAACATACTTATTTCAAAACTGTGAACAGACCAGCAAGGCTTCATTAAACAGAACACACAATATTTTGCTAAGGTATAGGTTTCCATTAAAAAAGCAGTTTGGTTTTTTTGTGGTTGATTAGGGCACAGGGAGAGAAAAATCTGATTTGCTCCCCTCCATGTGCCTCCTTTCTGCCTTACTCTGCATTTCCCCTAGGCTGGGAATGGGGGTCAAGAGATTTCAGCACTGACAAGTGCTCTACCTCTACCCTTTGGGGACAGTTAAAGGGTGAGTTATGGCTGTTAACACCTGCAGAGTTCCCCTGGACTAGAAGTAATTACATTTTGGAGGGGGGGGGGACCAGAATGTTAAGCAATGCTTTCAAATGCCTTGTAAAATAATCTTACACACAGACAACCCCCTATCCCGACCCCTGAACTTGGTCTTATTATCTAAGTGGCACAAAATGAAAAAATATAGTAAATCTAAATCACAAGTTCAGCCCCTGGTAGATGTAATATCACACTGGTGAGTGAAAATGACCATTTTAATGGCTAAAGCATGCCAAAGATGCCAGGACACCATAATTCAAATGAATACATTTTGGTGTCAAACTTTAATAAAGAATTATGTTACCTAAATGTGTCTCTAGAGTCTACTCTATGGTGGACACTGCAATGCATTTCCAGTTTAACTAGTGAAAGGAAAGAAGGATCCTCCCACACTCCTGGGCTCCTTCTGTCACCATAAAAGAGAGAATCTTAAATCTACTTAGTTATCTTACTCTCAGGTATAATATTCATGTGGGTAAGTCAGAAATTTTGGATTAAGTATATGATTAGCATCAGCCACTTTTAAACTTAAATATGCCTATGAAAAGCTTACCAATAAAACAATTTTAGAGAATATGTAATTGTTAATCATTTAGGTCTTTCCCTAGTTATAAACAATACCCATCACCATATATTCATACAGCACTTCCACTTATATTCCATTTAATCCTCATAACAATCCTGTGAAGTAGGAATATCACCTCAATTTTGCACCTAACAGATGTATAGGAAGAAAAACTGATTTACCAAAGGCCATGTGGCTAGTAAGCAGAAAGAGCCAGTAAATAAATCCAGGTCTCCTAATTCCAAATCCAGTCAACTTTTTACCTATGAACAACTGCCTCCCAATAATATGCCCCAACTAGAGACTTTAAAACACATTCCTTCAATCCCAATAGGCATGTCTAAAGTATTCAACCTCACTATGAGCTTTTTATACCATGTTCACTCTGGGTATGAAAACTTCTAAAACAACAAAGCACCTTTTATAAGCAGTATGAACTAAGCAGGACTTATTTTAAAGTAAGTCAAGTTTTAGTATTTTTGTTTTAAAAATAAAAAATAGCATACTTTACTAACCTTATTTCTTTCAGAGCACTGTGTGCCAATATATCCAAATCCATTCCTGGAAATGAGCAGCCAAATTAGAAATTTTGCCAGTCATTTCAAAAACTACTCGTTTGGCCAATGAATGTGTGACTGTCAGGTAAATTCAACTCTAGGAGGACAAGCCAGCAAGAAAACCAAGCCTGGGGTTTATTCTGTAATCAGGGAATTTAAGACAGATTTTATTCACCTTGACTAAAGCACTGTTAGTGATCCCCATTTCTTCTACAGTCATAACCATATATTAGTATAAGTTATGCAGCTTACTATGTTTCTGACCACTGTTATAAGTATTTCATTAACTCTTTTCAACCATGTACTCTAAACTTTAAAAAATGTAAATTTTATTATATTAGGGTCAAAAGGGCTCTGGGATCAAGCCCTGCATTGGGTTCCTTGGTCAGTGGGGAGTCTGCTTTTCCCTCTGCCTGCTGCTTCCCCACTTGTGCTCTATCTTTGACAAATAAATAAATAAATTCTTAAAAAGAAACCACCATCCAGTACTAATGGGTCAGGAGACATGGTGCTAAGTACACACATATTATACTCAACAGACATACTGCATCACAGCACCCAATGAAGATGAATGAAGGCACCAAAATATACTGTTAAAAGACTTTACAAAAATAAATTATGAAATTCGAATGTTTATGTGAATATCTATTTAAAAATAAGCCCCATCTATTAAGTCTGGAATAAATAATCTCTTCTTAAAAACAAAAAGGTATAGTGGGAGGGAGGAATCAAGGTAACCTAATATCAACTAACTCCCAAAGCACCTTGAACATTTTTCTCTTTTGTGTTCATACAGCTCCAAAACTCAATATTGTTCTAAAGCAGAACAGGCCAATTAAAAAAATCATAGTATCAAAATAAAAATGTGGCATACTGAAAAAGAACAAGTATCATTCTGCTTGCAACAGAGCTTCATGAAGAACCTCAGAGAATAAATGAACACTAATGACACGCAATTCTTGTCACTAAAGATAGTTCAATTAATACCACTGCCAAAATGAAAAATACCTCATGCAATTTTTAAAAAAGTCAAATCACAAAGAACCACTGAATTTGAGGTCAGGATATAAAGTACCATTGTGTATGTAGTCACCAAAGTGTTGAGAATTCTTCACATGCAAAATGTTTAATTAAAATTTTATTAGCATTTGTAACAAATAAAAAGTTATTAAAAACCAAACAGCTTTTTAAAAATCCTATCAGTAAAAGGATAAAAGTAAAAGGGGTGGAATTTAGTTCTGTGAAAAGGAAAATACAGAGGAGGTACTGGGTTCTAGTCTTGGCTGTAACATTAACCAGCTATGTAAATTTGGTCAATTCACTTAACCTCATGTGCCTCAGGATCTTCATCAATATTAAGAGCACTGGAATAAAACCATCCATAAGGTACCTTCCAGTTCTACGAATCTGTGACTACGAATAAAATATAACCCAGGTCACATTACGGTAATAAGTCAAAAATAAAGCTAATGAAACGACATGAATAACTAGGATGTAAGCTTAAAAAGCTGCGCTTTTCTCACCACCATTTCATTTATGCACTTCTATCTCCCTTTTGTGACTATCTTACATTTTTCAAAACAAATATAAAGCATCCCTCTCTAAAAAACATGATAGGGTTGATGTTTATTTCACTGCCTTTACCTACTGCATGATACCTGTCACCACCCACACGATTTGTTGATTATTCCCAATATTGGCCTGTCAGAGGATGCTACCAAGACCTCTACTACTGTTGATACTATCACAGTAATACAAAATTATAAAACACCATTTGCATGGCAGTGTTACTTTAGCCTCATTTATATTCTTCTATCGTTACCACTTGAAAAGGACAGCAGGAAAAAAAAAAGGATTCAGAAATGTCCCTCGTGTCTAATCTCTTGGCAGGAAGTCCACTGACTTGCAGCTCACAACAGTTCTATTGCAATCCTCAAAAACAGTTAAATCAAAAGATTATTAATACGAATGTCAACAAATCAGAGGACAGAGATCAAACCAAATGGTGACAGTTCACAGGGACAAGTTAGTTAAAAAAGGAAATCATTGTGATGACATTTCAATTCACGCAAGTACTTTAGACAGTAAATTTAATCTTCGAATACCCGTTTCATGTTCTTTTTATTATTGACCTACATTATTAAATCAGACCTTGGTCTTATCCACACAAACTCAACTGTGCCTTCTCATTATTCCCAAGAAGTAAAAAAATGACTCAAAAACCCAAAATGTTCATGTGCTTATGAAGAAAGTTATTAATGTAAAGTCACTGATTACTGGCAATTTTGGTAAGGTAGTATCTTAATTTAAGAACATGAGCTTTCCATCAAATATTAACTTTTTAGTAAGTGAAGCAAATTTTGAAAATTAAAATCCCCTGACCAAAAAAGAAATTACTATCTACACAAATGACTTATGTTATTTGAGGAAAACAATTTTGTTACAGAACCAAACATGCTGACAACTGTGCTTCCTTAACCAGTGTTCCTACACAGAAATGATGACAAAAATGACCATATGTCACCAGTTTGTCCAGAAGAGTAGCAATCTACACCTGTTGTCCCACAGTAATTATTAGTATGGTCCTCTCTCACTCTCAAAAGCATTCCAGCATGGATAAATTAATATGGTCACCTTAGATGTAACTGACACTAACAGGAACTTTGGTAATTAAAAAAATGAAAATTGTAATTAAGAGTTAACTTCTTTTTCCCTACAGTTAAGTGGAGACTAGGAAGAAAGAGACCATTTTTCATTCTAAAGAAAGTTTAAAACATTGAACACAAAAATCTCCTCCCCCCTGCAAAGTATCTTGTTCATCACCATGCGAACCTTATAAGAGCACCTCCATCTGTAGTCATGAAATTACTGCATAAGGTCCACAAATCTACATACACAACACAACTGTCTATAAATATTTGTCTCGCACGTATGTAGGTACTAGTAGGACTGATGAAATTAAAGTCCTGGATCAGAAAAGCTACAACAAAAAGATCAACTATGTATTTCAGAAACAAAATCACAAGTTCACAAGCATATGCCTGAACTACTCAAAACTGCCAAGATTTTCATATTTTAAAAAATTTCAATTGATGACTGGAAAAATGAACTGTTTGATTATCTGGGAAATTTCCATATTCAAGGATGGCAAAAAAACGAAGGAGAAAACAGACACAGAATACTTTCTTAAGCTGGTTATCAAAACGCCAATGGATTATGTAAATTGGTTTTTTAAATCGATGGGCCATAAGGTTTTGGAAATCTCTGTTATACAGAGATGATAAGGAAGTAGACTTAAAACAAAACAAAACAAAAAATACATGTCCTAGGCAGTGGCCCAAAATTCTAGCACCTTGCTGGTCTGGGTCTGAGAAAGGACTTTTCATTTTTGTTACCCACTCTATGGTAAATCAAGACAGAAGAGGCTGGTGAGTGATTTGTATTTTGAAATCTACTAGGGCTATGTAGAAGTACTATACACATTGCAATTCCATAGATACAGATGTCCCATTTGACCTACTGTATTATCTAAGTCCCTACAACATGTTCACTAACCTCAAAGAATATATCCAACCAGCCTAACATTTCTAGATATCACTTCATTAAGCTATTTCTTAAAACCATGTGTGGTTTTAAATTAAGTGTGTCAAATAATATCACAAGCAGTAATAGCTGAAACAGAAGCCATGACATAAAAAAGGGAAGAAGGTAATTGCTAAAAAAAAGTCTCTCCTGGGGCACCTGGGTGGCTCAGTGGGTTAAAGCTGCTGCCTTCGGCTCAGGTCATGATCCCAGGGTCGTGGAATCGAGCCCCGCATCGGGCTCTCTGCTCTTCGGACAGCCTGCTTCCTCCTCTCTGCGTCTCTCTCTGCCTTCTTTTTGCCTTTTGTTAAACAAAAAAAAAAAAAAAAAAAAAAACTAAAAAAAAAAAAAAAGTCTCTCCTGCATCATAAACCAGATTGTCTTTAAGTGGGAACAAAAGTTTTTGATACGACATAACCTGTAGATTTTTTTACTGCAACCTTTATTTTCTTTCCATCTCCAATCTAATTAGAGAGCAATTAAATCTAGAGGCATAAAAGTTTAGTGACTTCAGCATCAGAGACATCTGGGTTAAAATGGGGGCTCTATCACTTATTAGCTATTTAATTGAGGACAAATTGCTTAACCTCTTTTAAGTCTCAGTTAACTCTGTAAAATAGTTAATATCCTCATGGGGCTTTGCTGTGAGGATTACAAAGTTATGCAAGTGAAGCACAGGACACAGCACATAAGCATTCAGTACAAGTTAGCTTTGAATTTAGGCTAATTCACTCCATCCCAGTTTGCTTGGGGCAGTCTAAGTTTGCACCTGTTGTCCAGCATAATTATTACTAATGTCCCTTCTGCTCTTAAAAGCATCCTGGCTAAGGCAATAAATCATGTGGTTACCATAACAATGATGATGATGAAAGAAGTTAATATCAGAGTATTTTATATCAATTATGACTTTTTGGATCTTGAAGGAAAAAAATGAACACCGAACAAAATAATGTAAGATTATATTCCTGTTAAGATGTTCTACTGATATTCATTTAGTTATGCAATGAACATTTAAATGCTATTTATTTAGACCCATCCCACCCCAACAATGACCTAAAGCAGCAAATTTCCATTTTGTTCTTTCTGTTCTATATACGTACTGGTAAACTTCATACATTATTTTAGAAGGGGAAAATGCACATATAAAACATTAGCGGAGTTCCAGCTATTCAGACACACTACCCTTTGAATCCCAATAAAAAATACCCACTCTCATTATGAAGAATGCCCAACACCAACAAACATGTATCAAATAAGCCCATCCAATTACGGGGCCTGCAAAACAGAATAAATATTTTTAAACATGCATTCTACACAAAAATCATCAGGAGACGCAACAAAAAATAAATTACCTGACTGTTATGACATAGTATTGTAATACAATAAACTGGATTTTAGTTTTCTTCACTCTCTGCTCTAGAAAAAAAAAGAATCCATTATTCTTCCTCTTTCATAAGATACACATTTTCTATGAAATAGACACATCCTAAAAAAACCATCTATATATTTTAAGTTACACACCTCATAACCCAACCTAATTTAATATTACTATTAGGATATTTGGGGAGATGGAGGTCAGAGGAAACCAGGAATCTCGTGTAACATATAAGATTTCCTTTAAAGGCCGAAAGCCAATCTACCTTTTAATATAAGCTTGTTTAAAATAGGCCTTTCCTAGTCAGACCAGTAATATTTTCAGATTCTGATAGTTACTTTCAAGGACTTATCTGGCACATTACAGTAGCCTATGGCAGGGGCTAAAGTATGAGAAGATCACCAGGACATTTGGGCTAAAGAATGAAATATTTTTCAGTTTAACAATCTCCTAAAACCATAGTTTAAAAATTATTTGGATTGGTCTTCCTGGGTACTTTATTTTTATAATCTAGAAAGCTGATTTTTGGGGGGCTATAATTGTGCCTGCCTGGTCTCAAGTCATCCAGGATGGACATAATGTACCTAATAGGACGACAAGAGTAATTGTGTCTTTAATTTTGAAGAATCAAATAAGTGATTCTAGTAGTAGAAACGACCAGTAGTATATTTATTTCTGCCTCCCTTCAATCATCTAAAGCGACTGCAGTTAATTCTGATTCAGGAAATGCGGGCTCTTTATTTGCACCAAAAAATTATTGTGGGATCTTGCAAATGGTGGATGACAACCTGATATAAATGCTTCCTCTTGCCCCCAAACGAAAAGAATGACCTAAATAACAAGACCGCTACGCCTCAGATTCCCGGACTAACCTGTGGAATAAGTATGGGGAAACTGTCTAGGGAAGGAACGTGGCTGTCTCCTCCATCTTGAAATTAATCAGCATAAGGGAAAAAGGGACTGAGTATTCAGGAAGCAGAAGCCCAACCGGTTAATACTAGTTACTAAAGCTATGGCGTACGTGGCAGGTACCGCCCGCAGAAGCCGAGACCCTTAGGCTTTTCTTTTTGAGGGGGGAGGGGTTGGGTTGTTGCCGGATTGAACGGAAATTAAGTTGAAAATCATTTGGCCCAATTTCCACCCTTACCCAGGGAAAAACAACAAACACGCAATGGCTTTCCCCTGCCTTTTCGGGGGATCCTTGCAGTGATATCTGGCAAAGGATACGCCAGGGTTATTCGAGTAAGGGAGTAAACCACAGTTGCCCCAGATCCTCAGGGAAGATGTCATCGTGGCCCCAGGGGGTGTCTAATTTATAGTGCCCAGCAGAAAGGCTCAAAATGGGGTTTTGCAAATCCTGGGAAATCTAAAGGCCCAAGAGTTCCCAGCATCTGACTTAGAGCAGCCTGATTTTTTCCCCTTTCCCCAAATCCAAGCCCGCCATATAAAAGGGGGATGGGGAGGCGAGGGAAGCCTCCGGAGAACCCAAGAGAAAAACCTGAGATGATCAAAGATTCTCACGCCTGAGGCCAACACTCAAAAATCGCCCCCCCCCCATTCTTAAGGCTGCGGAGCGTCCCGGCTTTAGCTCGCACCGCCACGGAGAGGAAGTACTACCCACCTCCTTCCCCTTCTTCAAGAGACTGTGACTATACACCCAACTAAAATGGCAGCGGCGACTACGCCACGGAGCCCCCCACAGCAATCAGCGCCCGGGGTCCGGAGGCGGTACTGAGCGTCCGCCACGACACGGCACTCAGGCCATTTTGAGAGAACGAGGCAGCCGCGGCTCCGCTGTCTTCCCCTCGCTCTCCATGCATTTCTCAAGAGACTTTCCCAAGGTTTCACTTACTCGGTTTTGGTGTCGGGTCCGACTCTGTCGGTTCGGCCGCCGCCTCCACCACCACCGAGGCTCCTGCGCGCCTCCCCTGCTGCTGCTCTCAAGCCCGCCTCCGACGAGTCGCTGGTTGAGACCCGCCTCTAGCCCAGCGCCTGCTCGGAGACGTTGCTCAGGCAGCCATTATCTTCCCCATTGTTACCAAGCAGCGACAGGAAACGACTGCCCACAACAGGAAGTGATGATGCAGCGTTCCGGCCCCGCAGCCCCACTCCCAGCCTATTAGCCAATCCCAGGCGATTCCTCGAAAAGGCTCGGCGGGAGGAAGAAGGGGGCAGCAGACTACGCGGCAAGGCGGGCTGCGGTCTAGAAAAGGAGCGAGGCTGTGACGCCCACCATGTGACAGGCCCCACCCTCCTCCGCCATTTTGAATTGTGGCGAGAAATTCGCGTTCTGGGCACTGTGGGAACCTGAGCTTTCCGGGTTCTGGAAACTGAACACTGTCACCGCCTGACTGTTTGAAGCCTTTTTCAGAGAGCGCGAAATGCGGTATTAGTCCAACTTGGCGTCGATTCACACGCTTAATTCATATTAGTTCGTACAGCATCTTACCTTTTATTCAACATGCATTTATTGAGTGCCAACTGTATGTCAAGAATTGAAGATGTTGGGAATGCTGCGGAAATTAAAACGGACCAAAATCCCAGTTCCCATGGTTCTTTATATTCTATTTTCTCATGGTTTTTCATACTCGGGAGAGGGACAGTAATTACTATATATATGTATCTATCTGGTGATAAATACTAGGGAGAAAAAGCAGAGGAAAGGGGTTGGGATGGGCGAGTACCTGGTGGGGGCAAACGGGAATTGTGATTTTGAAGAGTGGTCAGAGATGGCCTCTCTGAGATGGTAATTTTTTGAAACACTTGAAAAGGGTAGATGATTGTAAAAGGGTGGGAAAATCTGATAACATTGGAATTTGTAAAAGGACAGTTACGGAAGGCCTTTCTTAAATGGTAATGCCTGAAGGAAGTTAGGAAACCAGCCACACAGCGTCCAACTCCAGTTTTCGCGGTTGATTTAGAAAAACAACCTTACCCAAGTTTTTAGGGTGTTTCCCCTGTTTCTTTTCCCATTTTTTTCTGTTTTCTCTGTTTCCAGGTAACACTCCAGCTACATGCTTTCTTACTATTCTTCCAACAAACCAAACTTGTCCCCATTTCTACAACTTTATATAGTCTAGAACATTTTCCCTTCATATCTTTGTTCTCACCAACCAAGCCTCTTCTCAATTGTCATTTCCCCAGAGGAGTCTCCCTAACCACGCTATCCTAAATAACAACTTCTTCAGCCCCTTATCTGCTTAATTTTCTTTAAAGTACTGAATCTGGGACGCCTGGGTGGCTCAGTCGGTTAAGCGGCTGCCTTCGGCTCAGGTCATGATCCCAGCGTCCTGGGATCGAGTCCCACCCACATCGGGCTCCTTGCTCAGCAGGGAGTCTGCTCCTCCCTCTGTCTCTGCCTGCCTCTCTGTCTGCCTGTGCTCGCGTGCTCTCTCTCTCTAACTAATAAATAAATAAAATCTTAAAAAAAATAAAGTACTGAATCCGAAAGTATATTATTTATTTGTTTACCCTACCCCTTAAGAGCAGTAAACCTCATTGTTTTGTTTATTGTTATAACACCAGTGAACTTAAATATTTTTTAAGTTAACATTTTATTGAATGATAATTACATGTCAGACACAAATCTAAATATCTTCAAAAGTGTTATAAACTAAGTATATTAGAATATTATATGCATTTTTTATATTTTATTTTATTTTTTCAGTGTTCCAAGATTCATTGTTTATGCACCATACCCAGTACCCCAGGCAGTAGTTGCCCTCCTTAATACCCACCACCGGACTATCACTATCAAATATTTTTTGAGAGAATGCAACCTCTCAGCATGATGGCCATTTCATCAGCCTGAATATAAGTATTTCACTCCAAGCAGTCACACTTCTTGGTCATCTTCCCATCAGACTTGATATTGTCATTTTTTAACAGTATGTATATATAATTTAGGTGCTGTGGCCCTACTCAGCTTTTGTCTTATATGATGTAGTCTTGTACCAGAACTTTTACTGAGAATGAGTAAAATGAATTCTTCAGTGGCCTGCAGGTATTAAGCCCGATATTGAGCATTGGTAATAACATTAGCCACTCCTTTACATATTCTTGAGGCAAACATGGCTTAATGTGAAATTTACAATTATAAAGGAAGTAGGAGAAAATGTAAGTGAATATGTCTACATCCTTGGGGATGTGGAATGACTTTCTAAACACGACACAAAATTTTAAAAAGGAATTAATGTTAAATAAGACTTCATAAATAAAAGCTTTTGAATGTCAAAACACAAGGTTAGCGAAGTTAAAAGAGAAATGAAAAACAAAAAAATAATTTCAATATGACATAAGAGCTAAGAAGTAATACTAGTCTATAATAAAATTAAACAAATGACAAACTGGTAAAAATATTAAATATATTATAAACATATATGACAAATATCACAAGTCTATAAAGAGCTGTTAAAATAGATTTTTAAAAAAGATAAATACCCTTTATGCTTAGGACATAAATAAGCAATTCAAAAAAGGAGAAAACATTTGCCTGATAAGCATATGATAATAGGTTCAACCTCACTAGTAACTAGAAGTGAAAATAAAAACAGTAATTTTTTTTCTCTTAGGAAACCAAATATTGGGGCTCCTGGGTGGCTCAGTTGGTTAAGCGGCTGCCTTCAGCTCAGGTCATGATCCCAGCGTCCTGGGATCGAGTCCTGCATCAGGCTCCTTGCTCGGCAGGGAGCCTGCTTCTCCCTCTGCCTCTGCCTGCCACTCTGTCTGCCTGTGCTCACTCTCTCTCTAACAAATAAATACATAAAAAAAATCTAAAAAAACCCCAAATATTAAAAATTTTATAATATTAAGTGTTGATGAAGATCCTATGAATAGGCACACCTGAATGTTACTGGTACAAATTGATACAACATGTATTGGGCAAGTTGGCAATGTATATCAAATGCCTCAACGTCCTGTTTGACCACCAAGTCCACATACAGAAATTTAAGGAAAAGAAGTGAACACATGCAAAGATGCATGTATGCAAAGATTTTGATCACACTGAGGCTTATAATATTGAAATACTGAAAAATCAGGAAACTATTCAATAATAATTAGGGAAATATTTTACAGTACATCTACTTAATTGATTTCTACATCACCATTAAAAATTAGGAGCTAGAGGGGCGCCTGGGTGGCTCAGTGCATTAAGCCTCTGCCTTTGGCTCAGGTCATGATCTCAAGGTCCTGGGATTGAGCCCCGCATCGGGCTCTCTGCTCATCAGGGAGCCTGCTTCCCTCTCTCTCTCTGCCTACTTGTGATCTCTGTCAAATAAATAAAATCTTTAAATTTTCATTCAGCTTCTGTTCAGTCTAATCTCTCTCCCATGCACTTCTTACATATGTGTGATGTTCAAATGATTTTTACCCCTTCCTGGTGAGATGTCCTGTAGGAGGAAAAAAATGAAAGATTTTCCCAGTCTTTCTTGGGTTCATTTATTCAACAAAATGTGTAGATCATCTGCTATATGCTGGTCACCTGGAATAGATCAGTAGACCACAGACAGGAAGACCCTACCCTTGTGGCAAGACAGACATTGAACAAATACTTATAAATGTAATGAACAAATGAAGGAGACATGGGTACAATGGGAGGGGTATATAAAAGGAACATTTAACCTAGAGATGATGCCACTTTTAGCTGAGACCAGAGCTGAAGTAAGAATGCCAATTAGAGAGGGGGGAAAAGATTAAGGAGGAACCCTGGAAGAGGAAATGATCTGTACAAATGTCCTGGGTGAAAAAATGGGGAACTGAAAGACTATCTCATTTTCTTTAGCAAATCACTCTGTGTAGTTTTCTTCTTAGCATTCACCACACTGAAATTTATCTATCTTGTCTATTTGTTTATGTTGTTTACTGTTTGTATGTCTAGGTTTCTAGCCTGTCAGTCTTCCCACTGTTCTGTCCCCAGTGTTAAATTCCATGGGAACTGAAGCTTTGTCCCACTACTTCACCACTGTATTTTCTGAGCCTAAAATATATAATAGACAAACAATATTTCTTGGATCAATCAAAGCATTAGCTTGTAGTTCATATTAGACATTTTGAATCTTAAGGGCAATGGGAAGTTGTTGAAGAGTTTTTAAAACATCATTTAAAAATTATCCGATAAAGGATTTTTTTAAAAAGATCTTTATGACTACCATATTCTTAAATTGCACTTTCTTTATAGTAGTTATACTTACTATTTTTTTAAGTAGGCTTCACGCCCAGCATGGAGCTTGATGAGGGCTGGAACTCACAACCATTAGATCAAGACCTAAGCCAAGATTAAGAGTTGGACACTCAGTGGACAGTGCCACCCAGGAACACTGAGTATACTTACTATGTTAAGATTCAAAAATCCTTTATCTTTAGGAAGGTCAACTGGTTTTGTTTTCTAAAAAATGACACCCATGAAATATCTATTTAGATATTGTCTGTAGGGTGTCAGGAGCTTTTTAAAAAATATTTTGGATAAGAAAACAAACAATCCAGTCAAAAAATGGCCAGAAGACATGAACAGACACTTCTCAAAAGAAGACATACAAATGGCTAACAGACACATGAAAAAATGTTCATCATCATTAGCCATCAGGGAAATTCAAACCAAAACCACATTGAGATACCACCTTACACAAGTTAGGATGGCAAAAATTGACAAGGCAAGAAACAACAAATATTGGAGAGGTTGTAGAAAAAGGGGAACCCTCTTATACTGTTGCTGGGAATGCAAGTTGGTGCAGCCACTTTGGAAAACAGTGTGGTGATTCCTCAAGAAATTAAAAATAGAGCTTCCCTATGACCCTGCAATTGCACTACTGGGTATTTAACCCAAAGATACAGATGTAGTGAAAAGAAGGGCCATCTGTACCCCAATGTTTATAGCAGCAATGTCCACAATAGCCAAACTCTGGAAAGAGCCGAGATGCCCTTCAACAGATGAATGGATAAAGAAGATGTGGTCCAATATATACAATGGAATATTACTCAGCCATCAGAAAGGATGAATACCCAACTGTTGCACCAACATGGATGGGACTGGAGGAGATTATGCTAAGTGAAATAAGTCAACCAGAGAAAGTCAGTTATGATATAGTTTCACTAATTTATGGAACATAAGGAATAGCATGGAGGACATTAGAAGGAAGGGAAAAATGAAGGGGTGGAAATCGGAGGGGGAGATGAAGTATGAGAGACTATGGACAAACTGAGGGTTTTAGAGGGGAAGGTGTGGGGGCATGGGTTAGCCTGGTGATGGGTATTAAGGAGGGCAGGTATTGTATGGAGCATTGGGGATACACACACACACACACACACACACACACACACACACACACACACACAATGAATCATGGAACACTACATCAAAAACTAATGATGTACTGAATCTTGACTAACATAACAGAAAAAAAGAACTACTGGCCAAAATCAATTTAACCAGAAAACCAATGTCCGCTTCTTAGTGATTCCACTTCGCCTCAGTTTGCTCCTTCAGGCGTTCACAATAATATTCAAGATATAAATGAATTCTAAGTATTTTCTTCAGTTTGCCCTGAGGAAGAAAATAGCAGGATGGGAAGGAATAAGTGAAAAGCAATCAGTAATTCATTCATGCATTCAGTTATGTCATTCATTCAACAATATTTATTGTGTGCCATGGCATTGTGCTAGGCTTTGGGGTTATAGATAGAAAAGATATAATCGCTGTCCTGAGAACATTCACATCCAGAAGAAAAGAGGCAGGATGTAGTTTTATCTATAATCAATTTGTAAAAATATGTGGAAGCTAAAGCTGATGTGTCGGTTTCGCTGTAGGAGCCCAGGCAACATGTTTGAGAAAGTCATCCACAAATTTGTATTTGTAGAATGTTATAGGACTTAAAAATAAATGAAAGATTAGAGAGTGAAGCACACAAAGCATATAAGCCCTTTTATTCCTTAACATCTGTAGAAAGTATTTTTAACCTAAAGGACTTAAGAATGGCAATCTTGTATATTCACCTTCTGGTGACAGAGGAGGCTAGTAAAAAGATTACAATTGTTTTCATTCCTAAGAGCACAATGCCATGTTTATACTAGTACTGCTGTTGAAAACCTAGTTGCTCTATAACTCAGTTTATTTCTCTGAAAAAAGATATATAGTGATGGATATTGTTTCTCCTACAAATGTCATGTAATTAATTAACTAGGGTTGTTCTCTAGCAAAATATACTCTAGAAATACGAAGTATTATTGGAAATATTCAAACCATAGAAACAAAATATGTACTGAGTGTCTGGTTAATTACATTAGTAGTAGGGGAACTCAGTAGATTTAGTGTAGTGCCTTTTTTTCTGACTATTACATAGCAATGAAAGGTCTCTCTTTGCACTTTATGCTTTCTGGGAATATAAAAACAACCTGCCTAAGGAAGTAATATCAACCACCTTATGTATCAAACATGAAGGTTTCAGATGCTCTGGTATAGAAAGCACAAAGCAATTTTCTAAATCATGCCCAAACAACCAGAATGTAAATTTCTGTAGCAAATTAAGTGCAATAAAGCAGGGAGAAGACAGAAGATTTGGATTAGAAAAGAAATACCCATCTTATCTCCAATTAGTAATCTATTTTACTAAATACATAGTCATTTAATCATTTAAACCGTGAAGAATAAATGCTTAAAGTAGGTTAGGTTGACTATGCACTGTCTTTGGCATGAAACAACTCTGTGGAGACAAGATGATTCTGTCCCTGTTTCATATCTCTAACCTCCTCTGTCACCATAAAAGCCTCAAGCCCACCTAAAAGCCTCAGCACCCACCTAAACTTTCATCTCCGTAGAGGTCAGCTATAGGTCCACTTCCATCTCCATTTCCACTGTTTTGCATCCTCTCAACACTTTCTACTGAGCCCTCTGAAATCATGCATCCAATATCAACATAACCCTGGATTCTTAGTCTCTCTCCATTGAAAGGTCTATCTTTCTTAGCACTTTGACTGAGAAGTGGTAGGTTCCAAATGGCCTCCCCTTCCCCAAGATTCACTGAGGAAAAAACCAAAATGCAGACTGTTTTTCCTACTTCATATCTCAAACCCAGGAGAGATGGAAGGGGCACTTAATTAAACTACAGATTCCTACACCTTACCCTAAGATTCTGATTCAGACGTTTTAGGGCACAATTCAGGAATCTTCATTTTATTTTATTTTGAAAAAGATTTTGTTTATTTATTTGACACAGAGAGAGAACACAAGCAAGGGGTGGAGAAGAGGCAGAGGGAGAAGCAGGCTCCCCACAGAGCCAACAAGAGGCTCAATCCCAGGACCCTGGGATCATGACCTGAGCTGAAGCAGACCTTTAACGTTTGAGTCATTCAGGCACCCCAGGAGTCTTCATTTTAAATAAACTCTCCAAAAGATTCAGATGCAGATTATCTGCAGAAAAGTGCTTAGAAGGTGGATTTAGTCCCAGGCTTTGGATTCCCGGGAGCAAACTGAGGGTTACAGAAGGGAGGGGGTGGGGAGATGGGGTAACCATGTGATGGATTTTAAGGAGGGCTTGTGATCTGATGAGCACTGGGTGTTATACACAGCTAATCAATCATTGAACACTATATCAAAAACTCATGATGTACTGTATGCTGGCTAATTGAACCTAATAAAAAATTTTTAAAAGATGGACTTGGTTAAAACAATAATAGTTATCCTCCACTGTGTCCTTACTATGTGCCAAGAATATTATGCACATTATCTTATTTAACTCTCTCGCACACAAACACCCTTGAAAGATGTTATGAGCATTTTATAGTTGAGGAAAATGAAGCTCAAAGCAGCAAAACCAAAATTTGCATAAGATCATTTGCATGCAACTGTAAATAATGGAGATAAATTTGTACTCTAAGTGCATGCAGCTTCTAACAGTCCTGATCTCCTAGCTCCTAAACCAGGGCTCAAGTGAATAATACACTTAAAAAATATTTCCTTAAAGGTAATTGAAAAGATAAAAACCCCTGCTCTGCTAGACCCATTATTCTTAAAAAGTTCTATATATCTTATAATACTAAAGATCTTCAATGGGCATTTTTTCCAAACAAAAGTTCTCTCTTTCTTCCTTTTTGCCCAACTCCCTCTATATATATTGCAGAAATCTGCTAATGTCACTTTTGTCTTTGGCTAGGTTAATACTTTTTTTTTCTTTTTGGCAGGACAAAGGCACTTGGAAATACCTAGAAAAAGGATGAAATCTCTGACTTCAGGAAATCCTGGTCAGTGCTCATCTGCTTTTAAACATTTGAGACAATCTAGCTGCGAGAAAATTGTTATCAATCTTCCATAACTCTATATTTCAAGGAGAAAAAGAATGGTGTTTAAAAATATGCCTAACTGGGGCGCCTAGGTGGCTCAGTGGGTTAAAGCCTCTGCCTTCAGCTCAGGTCCTGATCCCAGGGTCCTGGGATCAAGCCCCGCATTGGGCTCTCTGCTCTGCAGGGAGCCTGCTTCACTTCTCTCTCTGCCTGCCTCTCTACCCACTTGTGATCTCTGTCTGTCAAATAAATAAATAAAATATTTTTAAAAAAATTAAAAAATATGCCTAACTACCTACATATGTAAATAAATAATAAAATATTTGTTATGAACTTAAAATGTGTCAGGCTCTACAAAAACACTAAGCAGTCCTCTTATTTAATATTCTCAATAAACCCGTGATATATGTACTGTTAAGTCTGCATTAAAGTTTAAAATAACTCTATCAAGCCATACAGCTAGTAAGTGGAGGAGCAAGGGATACAAACCAAGTCTTTGTGACTTTAGAGTCTTGGTCATGTGCTTAATCCCTCTACGAAACCCCCGCAAACCAACCTTTCAGAAAAACAGCACCTTTAGGCAGAAAAAGAACCGCAAGTGAGTTAATAAAGACACACTCACATGATCCAGAATAGGGAGTATAAAGGAGTATTTTTATTTTGGTTGCTTTTATTTTCTCCATGGAGCACTGGGCCAGCAGATGCATCCATTTTTCACATGTGAAGTGCCCACCCCCCTCACAAGCACTCCATGTTGATGGTAGCTGACTTGCACTGGTTTGAGTGCTGTGCAGAGAAGAGCAAATACTGCCTGTTCCTTTTCACTCAGTGTACTATCTTCTCCATAGTGGTCTCTCAATTATTCCCATATTGGAAAGAAGACATTCACTTTCAAGGAAAGGATTATTGCTTAAATCTGGCTGATTATGAATACCTATAAATCTCTCCTTTTTTTTTCTTTAAGCTTTTTTATTTAAACATATACTGTAACCCCACCACCCTCTCCCAAATCCTCTCCCACCCCTATCCCCC
>ML098994.1:0-12181 GCA_003697995.1 Taxidea taxus jeffersonii
CTCTCTCTCTCTCTCTAACTAATAAATAAATAAAATCTTTAAAAAAAAAAAAGCTTTACACTGTGAAAAGACATTTTAGGAAAAGTTTCTTAAGAAATATTGGAGATAAGTGTAAAAATTGTAAAAATGTTTAATATTATATTGTGAAAAATATATATGGTGCAATTATGACCAGATGTGGCATATGATCATTAATATAATACATTTTTACCAGAACAAAGAATAAAAGAAACTGATTCTTCACCACAAATAGTTCGGGAAGAACTGCTCCCATAAGCAGCCAATTCCATTCTCTTTTCTAAATCCTTGCCTCTAGTTAGTATTGTCAAAGATTTAAATGTCTATTAATCTATTGGTTATAATCTCTCATTTTTGTTTTAATGTGAATTTTCCTGATTACCAATAATGTTCATATCTGTGTTAGTCGTGTGGGTTTCTTCTTGCTGCTTGTATTGTTATGCTATTGTTTTATTGGCTTGGAGATTCTGGGATCTGTAGATTTCACATTCTTCCTTTTGAATTCCTCTATTATTTTAGAAGTATTTTTGTTAGAATGTATTCAACAATTCTACATATTTAGAGTGTGAGGAATTGGCCTCCTCTGTAGGCTCCACTATAGCTTCTTATTGGGCACGGCTGGTTTAATGAAGAACTATAGATTTTTGTATATTTGTCTTTTCTCTGGACTCTTCATTGGTAGTAACAGTTTTTAAGGAGTCAGTTTTCTTTCTCTTTCTCTATACCTCTTCTTTCATAGTCTTTCCTCACAGTGGTACCATATTTACTGGACATGCCCTTACGGACAAGTTCAGTTTCTCTTGGTAGCCCACATCACGATCAGACTGTTGATCTGTCATCACAGTCGGTATGATGGCCTTCCCCCCACCCCCCAAAAAAAGTACAACTTGAAAATGTAAAATTGCTGTTCACTAAGTAGAGATTATTTAGAAAAGGCAATGTTTGGGATCCCTGTAGGGTCAGTCTCTGATAACAGGACTATTGATTTTTCTCAAACACCATCCATTCTCTTCAGAAGCTTCCAGATTTGGGCCCCACTTCTATCTTCCGCCCATGAATTATCTCCACTCACCACTTCAACTCCTTTGCCTGATAGTGAGCCAAAGAATAAATCATATTGTCCCCAAATATAACCATCTGGGGGTGCTGAAGCAGGGATAATTGTGGTCAGCTCTAGGAAGCTAAGCATGCATGTCAGGGGACTGGCTGCTCACAGATTTATAAACAGCTGCTGGGTGGTGAGCTGACAGAGGGCAAAATGTGCACATGGAAGCAAATGAAGAGCTTCAAGTGATCAAATGTCGGTGTAGACAGCTGGTTGATGAGGCTAGCTGACACCACCTGCTGGAGCACAGCTGTCGGGGAAGGCAAGCGCCAAGTGGCATGGCCACAGGCAGTGCCAGCCCAACAGGTGATAGCCAGAAGAGAGAAGAGCCCGCAAGCTCTGAACAACTGGGTCATGGCCTGCGACAGGTAATCATATTCCATGTCCAAAATGAAAGCCAGCAACTAGCTCTCTCTACTACAAAACACTCTTCCCACATTTCTTAATTAAGATATAGGGTCTCAAGCAGCCTCTTGAGCCGCACCAGACATAATTAAGTCTATAGCCAACTGGCCTGAGTTCTGAGAGTACCAAGGGTCAAAGGGTTCTATATATCCTGACTACATGGTGGGCTTCAATCAAGACAGGCTGTCGGGTAAAGCACAAGGAGTTACGTCAGAGACACAGAGGACAGAGGTCAGGTTCAGGGGCAAGTATGGACCCGACACCAAAGGCGTGTCTTGAGGAAGACACTGCCCAGGGCCCAGTACTTGTGAACACCAAAGTGGCAATCCCATGGCAAGTCCAGAAGTCGCAGTGCAAGGGATTGGGTTGGAAAAATCACTCAGGAGTTAGTGTCAGGCTGCTTTTTGGAGGCCAGAAGTCCCATCACCATGAACAAATCTTTGTGCTGTTAATGTGCTCATTTCTAAACCCCCACATCTGATGAATAACCTGGGAGAAGGTAAACTGAGGCCTTTGCAGGGAGTAATGTGGTGACCAAGATCAAACCTTTCAAATGTACATCCCCTTTGATCTTGCAACTCCATATCTATGGACTTACCTTAAGGAAATGATCAAGGGCCTACATCAAAGTGTAAGTGCAGAGATGTTTGATGCTGTGTAACAGCAAGATAAGAAATCACGGAAGCAGACACATATATGTTCTGTGCCACCCTCCTCAGACCCTTGCTCTTAGCACACCTGTGGTGGACAGTTCCATGCTCTGTCCCAGCCTCGGACCCCAGTCTTATGTTGGTGGCTCAAGGCTTTTCTGCTTCATGACTTTCTTGGATGCCATAAGAAGGCCAGTCTACCCGACATAACAAAGAGCTGAGGGATAGTTAATATTTCCAAGAAACCACCCTCCACCGACGAGAGAAAGAGTATGAATGCCTCAGCTTCTTCCTCCAGCAAAACCATTTGGGGAACTCTTCTATGTGATTCCTAAGAAGGACCCCATGGGGTTGAGCTTCAGTTGCTCAAAGTGATCAACAGCTCACTAACACATTTTTAGCTTTGCTCCTTTCCCTAATTCACTCTCTGTCCCCCTTCTCTTCTATTTCCTGGGATCATCTCTCAAATTATCTGAACCCAAATCCTTGTTTCAGAACTTAAATCAGAAGTCAATCTAGGGGAACCTGGGTGGCTCAGTTGGTTAAGTGTCTGCCTTCGGCTCAGGTCATGATCTCTTGGTCCTGGGATTGAGCCCCACATCCAGCTTCCTGCTCAGTAGGGTGTCTGTATCTCTCTCTTTCTCTCCCTCTGCCCCTCCCCACTGTTGGTTGTCTCTCTCTGTCAAATAATATTTTTTTAAAAAGTCAACCTAAACATCAAAAATAGGGGTTAGATTAACTATGATACATTCACACCATGGAATATTATGAAACCATTAAAATTACCTTAGACCCAAGGAACAAGAAAGCATATGACCATACAAAGACTTTTACATGCATGCTCGCTCATAGCACACTTGTTATATCCCCATACTGGAACAATCCAAATGTCCATTAGCACATGTGTGAATAAACAAATTATGGTATATCCATATAATAGAATACTGTTCAGGAATAGTATTGCTAGATTAACTATTAATTTAATTATTTATACACACCAGAACATGAACCTCAAAATAAGTATGCTGGGTGAAAGAACCCAGACAAAAGAGTAGACACTATATGAATTTATTTATAGAAAATGCAAACTAATCTGTAATAACAAATTATAATAATAGAAAATAGACCAATAGTTGTCTGGGAGCAAGGGAAGGATATAGAAAGGGGGAAATGGGACTACAAAGAGGCACTATGAATTTTGAGGGGTTTATTATCTTGATTGCTGTAATGGCTTCATGGGTGTATACATATGTTAAAATCTACCAGAATGTACGTTTTAAATATGTGTGGTTTATTGCATGTCAATTAAATCTCAATAGAGCTGTTAAAGATGAAAAAATAATCTCTGATAGAAATAGTGACATGGAAATGATTCGTGTTGTTAGGTTAAAAAAAGTCCAGCTTTATTATTTTTTAAAGATTTTATTTTATTTATTTGAGAGGGAGAGTGAGCAAGAGAGAGAGAGAGAGAGAGAATGAGTGGGGGAAAGGAGGGGGAGAAATGGGCTCCCCGCTGAGCAAGGAGCCCTGTGTGGGACTCCATCCCAGGACCCTGGGATCATGACCTGAGCCAAAGGCAGACAGTTAACTGACTGAGCCACCCAGGCACCCCAAAGGCTAGTTTTAAATCAGTATGTACAATATGAGCCTAGATACTCATACAGATTCGTGATTAATGATCGAAATGACCAAGTCTAGAATGTTGTTAGTGTTCATCCCATAGTCTGAGGATTACATTGACTTTCATTTTTTTCTTTTTGTATATCTGTATCTTCCTTTTTTTTTTTTTTTTTTTTGAGAGAGAGAGAGAGAGAAAAAGACAGGGAGTGAGAGCACACATGCACACACAGGGGATGGGCAGAGAGAGAGAGAGAGAATCATAAGCCGTCTTCATGCCCAGGGTGGAGCCTGATGTGGGGCTCAAACTCACAACCCTGAGATCTTGAGCCGAAATCAACAGTTAGATGCTTAACCGACTGAGCCACCCAGGCGTCCCTCTTCCAATTTTTTATAACGAATATATATTACTTCTGTAATACAGAAGACCCATAGATAAAACACAACACAAGGTATCCTATGTTACATGGAGAAGAATGGTAGAGGCCAGTGATTTCCAAATTTGTTTTTTGTTTTTATTTTGGAGCCTTGGGGGTTTCATGAAGGTATCTCAGGGATTAACCCAGGGGGAAAGGAGGATATATAAATCAGAGTCTTCACTTTTTCTCTAAGTAGAGTAACTGTTTTCATTTCAGAAATAAATATGAAAGCCTAAAAAGGGCCAATTACTGTAGCCTGGGACAGTTGTGGAATGCTTTATGGTAAAGACAGAAGTTAGTGGGAAAGATGGGCCTTGACTAAGCAAAGAAAAGAAAGTGGGTCTTCTAGAAAAGTCTGGGTAACGACATTGATGGAACCCATTACTCACTGTTGCATACTTTTCTTTTTTTTCCTACTCCCATCACTATTCAATTCTGCACTCAAGTCAGAGGTAACCACGGCAAGATTCCCAACCTGATTCTAGGCTTACACAAAATCACTCAGGTTGGGAATCCAAAGAACTCAATAGCAATGCTATTGCAAAGGGAGGGGGTAGAGGTTGCTAACAAGTGGGGGGACTTTATCTCCTTCCCCAATCTCCATCAGATCCCCTCCCTCACTTTTTATGTGACCAATAATATTAATTTCTTTGCTACCCTAGCTTTGAGGCCCTGCTAACCCTCCAAAGAGGTCACTGTTCTTATGTTCCTCCTAAGAGCTGTCACAAAGATCTTTTACTTGCTCTCTTTTCTCCAAGGATCCTTCCTGGCCCTTGAGCCCTACTGCAACAAACTCCTATAACCCTTTTGGAATCAACCCAGTGCGGTCTTGGGAGGGCATGTGGCAGGAGCTATTTGTGAAACATACGGGAGGCAAGGAGCTGGCTTTGCAGAGACTCAACCTAATGTGGAGCATGTGCTCCACGAGGAACAAAAGGAGGGAGGAAAGGACGTGTACTGGGGTTTACTGTTTCCTTGATCCTCAATCCTAGCTCAGTACTGGTTAAAGTGCTCTGAAATCTGAATGAAGTGTTTTCTTGTTAGGTCGATGTTTTGAAGGCACTCCAAAGTACACAACAGTCCAAGTCTTGCCAAAGAAGGAAAAAGTGGTTGCTTCGTCTCCTGATATGTTTCCACCAAGGCCACCTACAGGGTTTTATTAAATGACAGCAGGGAAGCAGTAAATCAGGTACAATGGAGTCCTAGCCATGGACAATTTGCCTCCAGAAATTGATGTACTTTAAGTAAAATGGTCATGGACAATTGGACTTTAGGATGACTTAAAACGGCATCTTCATCTACTTGAACCTGGGTTCCAATTCAAATAGGGAAGTATTAGTGTAATCTAGTCCTTCACTGGCAGGCATACCCTGGAAGATTCTAAAAGAAGCACAGCCCTGGACTCAGGAATGAGTTTCGGATTTACTTGCAGAAAATACACAGTTCCTTTTAATCTCACTAGAGAGAGACACTCCTGTTAAAATCACAGTTTTAAATGGAGCATATACAACCAAGAGAAAGTGTCAGCTGAATGCACTTGATATTTTTCAGTTTAAAAGAGAGTGAATAGTTAAATTTAGCTTTTATCCCAAAAAATGTTCCACTTATTCCTGTGCAAGGAATTTATGAGCACATACTTAAAACCCCCCGGGGTAAAGTGATGGGGCTGCTCACTGGAGACCGGCCTGGTCACCCCAGGATGTCAGGAGGTCCCTATCTCTGCACACATGCAACCAACTGGGGACCAGATGAATGAATCAGGATGCTCCAGATTAGGATATAGGACTGATCAATTTCCAGCTGCCTTGCCCCCCCCCCCCCCCCCCACCCAAGTATTAGAACAGGTGTTTTTAACTTTGGCCGCACATTGGACTCACCTGAGGATTTGCGAAATACTGAAGCTCGGGCCCAACCCCCAGATATCCTAATTTAATTGGTCTGGGGTATGGCCCTGGTGCCAGAGATCCAAAAAGCTCCTCAGGTGATACTGATGAGGAGCCACAGTCGGGAACGCTGTTCCTTTCTTTCTTTTTTTTTTTTTTTGCAAATAAAGTTTTATTGGCACGCAGCTACCCTCATTTACATATCACCTGTGGCCGCTTTCCTGCTACAATGGCGGCGTTGAGTGCTTGCGGAGGGCCCTTAAACAACCATTTGCAAGGGTCAAACCTATTTACCGTCAGGTCCTTCTGCAGAAAACATTTGCCAAGCCTGCTTTGGAGAAGAACTTAAGGGCAGCTTTCAGTATCGTGTGGAAAAAAAAAAATCTTAGAAGGATATTTTTTTGCTCAAAGTAGTGACAGTTCCCTCGAGGGATTCTGACAGAGACAAAATATTCCGAGTACATGAATATTAAGGTGCCGTGAAAGTACATGAACCCTCAGAGCGTGTGTCCCCACCTGGAGCCGCAAAGGAAGGAGAGGCGAGGTGGGCTTCTGTGGAGTAAAGCCTGCGGCTGTTCTTAGGAAAAAACCATCACGAAAGGAACCGGCTCGAGGGAGGAAAGAGCCAGGGAGCTTCAGGTAAGGGTTTTGAGAGTTTCTGGGTGTGTGTGTGTGTGTGTGTGTGTGTGTGCAGAGCTGTCACCCTGTGATGAGTTGACACTACCGAGGTGGAAGATTCTGGTGATTTTTAGAAATGTGGCTGTGTGCTCTGGATCATACTCCCCTTGGTCTAAGAGACTTCTGTAGGGTTATATACGTTTTCCATACTCTTTAATTGATTTTATTGATTTGTTTGAGAGCGAGTGTGTGAGTAAAAGCGGGGGGGGGGGGGTGCGTTGGGGCAGAGGGACACGGAGAGAATCCCGAGCTGACTCCACTTTGAGTGCAGAGCCAGACGCTGAGCTCAGGAGCTGAGCGGAGATCGAGAGTCCGACGCTCAACTCACTGAGCCCCCCCACCCCCGGCAGCCCCTTCCTCCCAGCTGTCTTAGATGTGAGTGGGGCTTTGCCACCGGACGCTGTACTATGGCCCCCGTGGAAGCCGGAAGCATCCGACTACAAGATGAATGTGCCCTCAGACCTCCAGTCTTCAAAAGCATCGTAGCCATTGGCGTACACCTTCTAGAGTTAGCGCGGCCAAGTCAGAAAGGAGGAAGGCGGGGATCTAAAAGCTTAGGACCGTCGTGTGACATTACCGGGTCCGGTTTTCCCAGCTCTGGGCTTTAGGGAGCTCCCATGGGACAGGTATAAAGGAGCGTCTGCTGTGCTCCTGGTGGCTGGACTCCAAGGCCACAGCGTCTATTGAGGGGTATTAACATCTCCACTGTGAGGGACAGAACACCAGCTCACACCAGCTCTCTAAGTGACCGTCCAAGCCAACATTACTGGTGTAGGTTTTGTGGGGTGTTGGTGGGGATTTAGTGCACAAGGGTGGTTTTGTGAAAGCAGGGGACAGGACCTACGGGCAGAAAGGCCTGCAGCTCCGGGCTGCCTTCTGCACCCCGGGACTCTGAGGGCCACTGATTGGGGGGGAGGGGGAAGTAAAGATAAGGGATTTTCATATGCTAAAGAAGACACCCGAGGCCTTCCTATTGTCAAGTTAAGGTGGTTTTCCCCTGTAGCCAGGCATTAACATTAAGAGCTTCCTGGAAGACTCCGTGCGGGCCTGCCTCCAGTATCTGTCAGTGGGGCTGCGAGTTAAAGGGACCTTCTGCCTTTGTTTCCCCACAGCGTTATCACCAAAGTAACAGCCTTGGAGAATCCCAGATGCTCCTCGCCCAGAATCAAGGTGAAAGGGAGAACTGGAAGCAGTACAGAGGCTTGCCTCCCCCCCCCCCAGTGCATTCTAGAATTATCAGCAACACTGATCAAATGGCAGAAATGATACAATTTAGTAGTAAGTGTGATATCCTTTATTCAAGGGGCAACAATGCTTGGATTAGAGGGATGGAGCTTAAAAGACGCAGCGTGAAACAGGGCCCTGCTGGCTAAGAAACAGATTTGTCAGGCTGGCAGTTCCTGTTTTCTAGGCTAAGGTAGGCCAGCTGTGGTGCTAGGGAATCGTGACTGGTGGAGGTTAGGTTTCCCTGACAAGGCATTTCCGTTTTTTGTTTTTTGTTGTTTTTGTTATTGTTAAAGATTTTATTTATCCGTTTATTTGAGAGAGAGAGTGTGAGCACGGGGAGAGAGAGAGGGAGAAGCAGACACCTTGCTGGGCAGGGAGCCCAATGCAGGGCTCCATCCCAGGATCCTGGAATCATGACCTGAGCCAAAGGTAGACACTTAACAGCTTGAGCCCCCCCAGGAGCCCCAGTATTTCCCATTAGAACAGGCTGACTTACATTTGGGTTTGTGATGTGGGCCAGGCCACTGGAGCGGCCTCCATCTTGTGGGTGCTCATATCCAAATTAACTTCATCACACTCCGCTCTTTCCTGCTTTGTCAGTTCTCCCCATAGGAGAGGAATGGCTTAGGAGCCTCGATTCCCCAAGATGCTGAATAATCTGGTGAACGTGGGGGAGGGGGATGACCTAGGACCACAGTGACTCATGGGACTCTCAGCCTTAGAGCAAGGGATCAACCCAGAGGTCACAGACATTATCATATCCCTATAGATTGAACCGCGAAAGCGTCGAACTCGAAAGAGTATTGTAGTAAAATATGACAGGACACGTGCGCACGCATAGGGTATATTTCAAGAGTAGAATCCTCCAGTTTCAACTATTTTACCATTTCTGCCTGTGCCGACTTTATCTCTCTATCCATGCTTTTATTGTTTCATAAATACTGGAAGACTTCATTATCCAAGGATAATTTGTATCTGAAAAGGGACATTTAAAACAAATCCACCCAAAATAGGAACCAAATGTCACAGCAAATATTTAAAAAAAGATTAGACCAAGATTTCATTCTGAAATTTGTTTCAATTTGTTTTACATAGCAGGAAAATAATTTTATGCACTCTCGTATATTAAAACTTCAAGCTCTAACTGCCACAGATTCTTAAAATTAACGGCAGTGATACCTGTTGATGTGTCCTCTTGGCATAATTGTTCTGGAAGAATGGTATGAGCGTTTGTGTGGCTCTCTTCACAGTGGACTTTCAGACAAAGTCATAAGGAAGGTCATTTTTACAAAAACATTTGAGGGTTTCATCAATTTCCCTGAAAGACCTCTCTAAAGCCTTTGATATTCAAATCTTTTTTTCAAAGCCCATATTCTAACCATCGTAGGGGAGGAGGCTAATTTTCCCTCAGCCTATAGCGGGGGTGTAGGGGAGCAAGAGCACCCGGCTCCAGGGGTCCCAGACAGACCAGGGTCAGCCACGCATCACTGACAGAATTCAGAAACAGTGAAAGAAGCCATGGTGACACAAGAAAGAAACTTATTTTGGTGACGCCAACACCAGGAAGACCATGAACTAGCATCTCAAAGACTGTCTCCAAAGTGCCAGAAGTACATCCAGGTTTATAGGATAAAAATGTAGGATAAGGTTGGCGGGTACATGCAGGAAGGACAAATGGATCACAGTCTTGGGGTCAATCACGGGGACAGGGGTTTGCTGGCTCAGGGTGGTCCTTATTGCCTGAGGAATAGTTTCAGTTCCCATCAGGGGATGCTTTGACAAAGGGTCTTCCGCCTGAGCCAAGAGACAAGCTGGAAAGAAGAACCCAACTAGAAAGTCTGAGGTCAAAATGGAGGCAGCTGAAGTCCTCTTTCATACCCGTCTAGATTCTTGACAGAGACCCTGTCCCCCACACCCTGTAATAAAAGACAGATTAGCAAGACAAAAACAAACAAGTTTAATAACATGGATGTAGAGGCTGCTTTTAGGCAACAGTCTTGAGCAGTGGAAACGTGAGCAAGGCAAAAAGGACCACAGTGACCACTGAGCTGACACAAACAGGCTCATTAAGTGACCCACCTCGGAATAACCAACTGCCCTAACTGACCAGTGACAGCCAGGCACAGTTCCTAAGATTACCAAAAAAGGGAAAATTCCATACATTCCCATCCCGTAGCCCTGCTCTGTAACTATAGCCCCTCACCACTGCATGGTGGTAGACTGTCTCCCTTGCTGTCCTGCCTGCCCACCCTGCTCCGTTCCAGTGTATTCATCAGTAAACTCTGTCTCCTTTGTCCTGTCTTGGGTGAAGGCTTTCACTGCCCACGCCACCGGCCCCCACCTGATCAGGACGCCCCACCATGAATACCTCATGTGTACGTGGGAGATAACCAGGAAAATGGAGCAAACCTTCCTTAAATAGTCCAGGTCACCATCTTAAATACCATCTTCAGCTAAAGACAAAAGAAAGGTGGGGGTTGGGGAGGCCAGTTTTGGGAGTTCATCAGGAAAAGCACAGTAAACAAGGGTAAGGTTGCCTTTTCCTTTGATAAGAGTTTCTCTTCCTGATACAGAGAGGGAGATACCCTTACAAATAGAGATTTGTCTTATAAATGTAAATTTCCTTTACAAAAGAGTAGGTTTTGGTTTTAGGGCTCCTCCTCTGTCTGCTTTTTCTCAAAAATAATTAGCTCAAAATAATCCTTATGCCAAAGGGGCATATTTGAAGGTGGCATATTCTCTTATTCTTCATTTGGCTGTGAGGACAGGGTTGCTGTTATTGTCTGAGGACCAAACACAAGACATCTTCTGAATGACTCTCGTCCTGGGCAGTGCATTTGCATGCATCCAGAGTATTCCATAGCATCCTTAATGATTTTCTCTTCTTCCAGTGTTAACTGTACTAGATTTCTGTTTTGGCTTTGCCAAGGAATTTGTGACAGAGCCAACGTGAGTATGCTCCTTTGTGAGTCAGAAACTACACCAGGTTGAGTTGTTGCACAAAGAAAACTTTATTTTCAGCAGACAAGGAGATCCCAGGGAATGGCTTCCAAAGCCACAATTCCCTGGGTGAGGGTGGATGGGTTCCTTTTCTCATCATCAGGATGTAGGGGTGGGCATAAGGTCACGCATGTGCCTTAAGGAAACATGCCTATACACTTTGACACTCTGAGCCATTCTCCCGCATCGTCAACTTTGTGAACTTCTCTGTGTTAGCAAACTGTGGGTTCAGTTTTAAAACTACTTGCATCGAATCCTTAGTTTCTACACCATCCATGTTCAATGAGTTTACTCATCAGGCCCCTTCCGTAGATTAAAAACTGTTTAATGGAGAGGATGTGCCTCATTTATCTTCTACTGCCAGTGACTGCCATAAAGTAGCATCAGTTACCATTAGCTAAATTTGAGATCTTTATCATCAAATATGAGTAGTAGAGACACTGACACAGTAGGCAGGGATACACCGTGTTGTCAAATCAAAACCGATGCTTGCTGGGGACAAACTTTATTGAGTAGAGAGCTAATTCCTTTGTATAGATTTTTAACGTTACGTTGACTTTTGCTTCCCTGTCCAAGCTGCATCTGGCTATTTGGAACAGAAGCACTGCTGAAATGGTTTAATTTGCAGCCTCTTTCGTGGAGGGGCTGTGACTTACTCATCTTCTATGTGCAGTAGCTACTATGAAGTATGTTATCAGTTAACAGTAGTTGGGTTGGATGTCTTTTCACTTAGTATCTTCTGCCTCCAATGTTTCCAGGCCAACCAGAACCACATAATAAGCAGCATGTAGCACAGTTAGATCATTGGCAACATTCGAAAGCCAGTCCAGAAGTGACTTTGGGCACATACCAAGTGTTTCATACATGTCCTCTGAATAATGGATCTTCAGGTCAGACGGAGAAGACTGTTCTACATACAACCCTGCCTGGAAGTCTTGAGTGGCTAGAATAGTAATTCCTAGTTCTTCCTTTCCCTCCCTCCCTCTCTCCCTCTCTTAGCACAACATCCTGAAGGCAGTTGCTTAGAAGGGCCAAATATGTCAATGTTGATGATGATATGGCAATAGAGATTCCAGGTGGCCCCAGAGAAAGTGTGTTTGCCACCCTGGGCATTGTGTATGCACTTGCTTTCAGTGGGGAGAGTCCCTGCCCACCCCCCCAAACCCCGCTCTACCCCCA